>LQNS02004412.1:11586889-11606346 GCA_001587735.2 Parhyale hawaiensis | reverse complement strand
GTTCGTCTGCTGCTCCCCGGTGAAACTCAGTGCTCCCCCGTCTTTTCCACCAATGAACGTCTCAGCCATAAGAGATCTGGTTGACTCGCTGGCAAGTCTGTAACTGGGCCACAAAGCTCCCTCCTTCTCTATTGAAACTCCTTGGTATAGGCATACGTGCTCCGAGAAACAAGACAGCTCTCTTCTTATAGTAAAGATTTAGTATTATTTACCAATGTTTTCCTTTTGGACACATCTTGGATACCGCTACCGCAAAGGTAAATGATAACTGGTCGGTAAGTCTTCAGTTTTGCCTTAATTTAGTAGACAATATTTACGGCTGGCCTCCCTTAGTGAAGTCACTACAGCATACGCAGTTAACTAAACTCAGCGCCTGCAGTAGTTCAGCTAGATGAGGAGTGACGGCAGCGAGACGGATGAGTGAGCTCATTTAGCTAAGGAAAGAGTACCTTCAGCTGTACCTCTCGCGGGTGGCATAAATGACATCTGCAGAGGTACGGACAATATCAGGTGGGTACTACTGAGCAGTTCCATTACAGACACCACTCAAAAAATTCCGAAGTCACAGGACTGCTTCATCAATAGCGAGCACAACTAACAGGCTCTGCAGGGGACGCAAGATCGCCTTGGGGGTTCAGCTGCTCCCCACATATAAGACCGAGCACCACTCCCACGTTGAAACACCATACAGGTGGCAGCTCAGCGTGCTCGGCCTCTCATAGTCAGGGAACTACGCTTAAAGCTCGATAGATGACATCACAGTCATTCTAGGACTTCAGCCACACCTCGATGGTAGTGTTTTACACTGCCCAGAGGTCGCATATCTCGAGGTATCTCTTTAAAAGCTGGCGTTTGAACCTTCCGTAACAATAGTAGTAGAGCCACCAGCAGCAGGAGGCAGGGTCATCATATACCACACGGTACATGGCCCCACGTATGTAGTTGAGGGGAACATGCACGGAGCGTATTGCTAGAGGTCTAAAACTCTGACGGCCCTAAAGAAGTTACCCGTTCCCGCAGGTCTCCGCTAAAGATCCTTTTGTTGGGAGTTCACCTATCAGTGCCACAAACATCTCGTCGTAATTGGCTCCTGGGAGACCCACGTAACATCAATAACTTTCGTAGCATCAGTATTGGGGCACTACCCATGAACATGCAGAAGTATTAACGGGACGAAGCAGTCCACTTAAAGGGGCCTGCATCACCGCTCCATCGAGTGTCTCTGCGTCAGCCCAGCACGACCAATTCGTAGTCAGCAGAGCACCACCCCCAGTCACTGACTGCGCCAGTGTGCAGGAGGCCAAGCTTGGCTGCTAGGTTTTATCTTGCGTAATATTCTATGCTCATTTCTACTGCTCCACTTCTCGAGTGGTGCACGGAGTGCAAAGGGTATGCAGCAAGAGTGGAGAGTTGGATAAACACAGTCAAACTCCGACTCATGGGATCAGAAATTTTTCTACCCCAGACTCCCAGCCCCTAAAAAACTACGGAATTCGACTCTGTAACCCTTATGCACAAGATAAAAATTTAATTCCTGCTAGCTTACAGAATCTAATGCTTCTATTCTTTGAAGTTTTGTGCTACTAACCAGGCTTAAGCGCTGGTTCGTTTCATAAAAGTTTAACCTACTAGTTTGAAAATAACGTGATGATAAACATATGCTAAATAAGTTACGATGAAGCTACTTTCTGAACACGCTCCCGGCATGTCACCCCACACTAGAACCCACAGCACAACTCTAAAGCTGGTAGGTAGGTACAGCTAAAGCAGCAGTTAAATAAAATAGAGCCTCAAACTTAAGGACTAAGTTGGAGGGAAGAGGAGGAGAGTGGCCGTTGAATTGCAGTGCATTTTGTGGGGAACATTGCAGAATTTTACACAATCGTTTTCCACTTTAAACAATTTTCATATTTTGAAACATGCTCAAAAACCATTCTGCATAAATTACAGTATGTACTGAGAGTGGCAGCTTTTTCATCCGCCCTCTAGTATCAGTTCTGCAGTGTCCGTTAATGAAATGTTCATCTGTACCTCCCAAAAATTCAGTTTCAATATCCTTCTCCACAACACGGTGATTCGAATAGGGTAGTGGAGGACGGATCTCTAGGTCAACCAAGAGTGGGCGCCCGGAACAGAAGCGAGAGCCAGTTAAGAAGAGGAAGCTGCAGTGAATAGTAAAAAGACCAGTACAAATTACAGTTACATAATGAAAAATCTAACAGAGAAGCACTACCGAGCCCAGAGAAAGGGGCAGCACCGTTTGTGAACTACACTGTGCGACACACAAGCAAACAATTACCCGGTATCTGCACAGTGGCGTCAAAATGGGGGAAGTTATAAAGTGCTGATATGTTTAGATATTAAAATTCACGATTAATGTGAGACCAAATAAAACTTAAGGCTAGGATGTAATTATGGGCACATAGAGCCGTACAACTCGTCTTCTACATAAAAACGCATTAGCTACTTACCAAGGCTTCAATGCATTGCTTGCTTCGTTTACGACGTCTTCGCTATACATCATTCACATAAATAGCTATATAATTGAGCCAGTAACTTCACACGTTACGCCAGAACCACACTACACAATCGAACAATCATCGTCTGAATGGACTTGCAACTTCTCAGGGGTACCCTGAATACCGGTTTTCACTGTAAAAGGTGTGCGAGTTCAAGGTCCGCTCTTAAGTTGAGCATGCGATTGTTTAGTGTAACTCCGGTATTACCTAATCACGCCACGACAGGGTCTGAGAGCGCTGTTCAATGCAACTTGCAAATGATGAATACTAAACATAAAAAAGTAAATATGAACATAAGAAAGGAATAATCTTATGAAAACCGCAGCTTATTCAACAACAGCTTCACCCATCACAGACACAGAGAAGAGTTAGGAAACGTCTTGTTCAGGACCGACATGCAGGGATTCAACAAGGGAATTGAAGAGATCCAAATTATCTTCAAACTGCTTTAGCCGAGACAGGACGGGGTTAGGTGGCGTTTGTGGTTCCCCCACTCTCTTGTGGGCGTCCTCAGCGGGGGTGTTCTGCTGCAAGAACGTGTTTACACAAAACGACGCCACCTTACCTTGACCAAACAGTTCGTTTTCATCTACAGGGTCCATGACGCGGCCGGACCCTAGCTGAGGGGTGAGGGTGGCCGTGTGCGCAGGCCCTGATACGGGAGGCTCCGTCTTGCCTGTGCTGCCGGCGCTGCTGCCGTGCGCCACGTCACCGCTGCTGGAACTCGCGAAGAGGCGTGGCGCATTCTTGCACGCGATGTACAGCTTGCTGAGTTCACACTCAGGACTCGGGTTGTCCAGGAAAGTAGGAGGGTTGTCAACTAGGACGAAATCAGGGTCAGGTCGATCTCCGCTGGCTTTTGCAGGCTGGATGGTGGCGTCACCATAGGAGTCGCACGCGGATAGGTCATCAGGTGGCGTGGTGGTGCTGTCGTCATGGTCATCGTCCGAGTCCTGGTAGCTGGATACCATGGCGGGCTCGCTAGAGCCATGAACAACGCTGGCGAAGAGGTCGCCAGGAGGCACGGACGCGGGAGGCACTATGAAGGCATCAGGAGGCGGTGCCGAGGACAAGCCACCAAACGGGCAGTGCTGGGGCTTCGTGGGGATAGCAGTGGGTGGCGACTTGGGCAGGTGGGGAGGAGATGTGCGACAGGGCGACGCTTCCTTGCGGGGTTGCAAGGGCGAGTAGCTGGGGTATGGGAGAGCACCAATGCGAGTAGGGAGACTACTGCACACCACTTCACCACTGCAATAGAGCCACGAGACTCGTGTAGCAAAGATGCCAGTATATCCAAACAGAGCCCTACAACCTACAGGACCAGCTCTATTATAATGCCGGTTCATGGGAGAAATCAATAGCAGAGGATCGATTATTTGCCAACAGTGAGAACAAAGCTGAGAATATCTTCAGCAATTGATATAAGCGAGGTAGGGTACCTATCTAATCTGCAGTACAGTGAAGCCCTTCCATTGCTGCAGCTTCATTATGGACACCGAACTCGACAGAGGGCCCATTCAAAGCAAAGGGAAATGGGATAATACTACTTCAATCAGGATCTTTGAACTATTCTATTAATATAGGAATAAACCTTTAAATGGGATAATACTATTTTAATCAGGATCTTTGTACTATTTTATTAATATAGGAATAAACCTTTGCAGCGATGTAGCACAGCCTGGGATTATTAAGGATGAGAAAATTTGAAATTTCCCAACAGTTGGGGCAACGTACCTGGGCTCTGAAGAATCTTTCTGTCGTGCAGCGAAGGCAGCGACAGACACGCGACGCGAGGGGGACAGAGGGTCGCCGGTTCTCTGCTGGAAAAGCTGGCGAGACACGTTGCTTCGACTCCCGCCAGTCCTGTTATCTGCACCTATGAAGGAAAATAGTACAAGTAATTAAGTAACTCAATGGTAACCATCAGCCCTACTGTTGAGCCAAATGCACACGGAAGCGTTTCTCAAAAGTTCAGGTGCAACTTAATAGTGTCAGGATCACAGCTCTATTGAACAAGGAAAATACAAGGCACACCTTCATAGATAAAGCGACACTTGTACATGTCTACTCTCTTCCAACAATAGTTTCAATAGGCGCCTCCCTCCTTCGCCATGTAGCTACCAATTGGCAAATGTAATAAGTACATGAGGCGCGGTAAAAATTCGACGGAGATGTTCCAAAGAGGGCGAAGACAGCAAGAGTGAATCTAGTAGCAACATACGGACACGACGGTAGCGCAGTGAAAGTAATGGCTAAGTCTTACCGATGCGAGCCAAGTGCAGCTGCCTCTGAGCACTGCCTCTACCATCGTACGGCTGCTGGATGTTCAGCTGACGGTCGCTGGAATATTGACGACCACGTGACGGTGACAGTCCTGCACACGTTACTGACTGTATTAGAGTCCAAGTCTCACCAACCACTACAAGGCGTTTCGAGAGAGGAGAATACAGGAATACATGGCATGTCAGGAGAAATGTCCATTGATAAGTCTTGGCAGCAAGCAATTGCGCCCATATTGTCGTTTATTAGTTTACTCTTATTATTAGTATTATTAGACAGTAGATACGTTAGCTGTAGCCTCTGTAACTACTGGGGTCCATCACTTTCACAAGTCATAGCTGATAGGTTTAAATTTCATACTCCGATGATGGGAAGTACAGTATTCCCGAAACGTTACATCTTACTTTTGATGATGGAATACTTTCAAATATTACAAGCTAACCAATGTCCAAAAATAACCCTAGTGCTTCCTGACCACAAGCCAAAAACAGTATACTGTATATCAGTGAATTTTCCCCAAACAATCCACCCGCGGTCTACTCTAATTTACTGAATGCTTGTATATTCACGGTTTCTGGTTAAAATGAGAGCGAAGTAAGGGATCCAGCAACGACATGCAAAGGCAAGTTAGGATATTCTTATGCATTTGCTTACTAACCAACGGTATTGGCAGTGAGGCTGGCGAGATCACTGTAGTAAGCGTCCTTGTGTACGATGGAACAGCTGAAGTTCTCCCCTCGCTGGAAGTCGGTCCGATAGCGCACCTCGAGCCGGTACTGACCCTCAGAACAGCAGACGGCAGGGAACACTTGCGTCTGGAAGTTGTTACCTGCACAGCCATGTACCAAGAGGTAGCTAGCATTATTTTATTCCTAGTTACAAATTTTCAATCTTACTGCAATCCCGAGAGTAAAAAAGAATAAATGTAGCATGCTAGATCAGCAAAATGAGGGCTACAAGCGAACAAGCGTCTACTGACGAGTCGACGACTTAACGTTACGTTCGAAATATAAAATAAAGAAATCTACTGATGGCTTCACGATAGATGTGATATTCATTATTCGATACATGTGCCGCGTGATTTCCATCAATATGGGCGTGGTAGCTTCAAGATATACTACTTAGATAATAGATAATACAGCAACCCATATGTAAAATCACTAACGAAATATATCGGTTCATTCTCATTCAGCAATAAAAGAAATATACAGCAGGTAGGCTATTCATCAGAAGTAGACTATCACTGCCCTGAATGCTCGCAAACCAATGACAAATAAAGAATGGCGCTTTGGGGTCAACCATGTTTCACCAGACCTCTAAACTACATACAGCCGTAAAGGGAAGCGGCGAGGACATGCCAGATACCGCGGCAAACCCCCAGTGTGTCACGAGCCAACCCGGTGAAAGTTAGTGTGTTGGGGGACCAAGGAAGACTTCAAAAAGGCTAGGAAGACTTCAAAAAGGCCAACAGCCACACAGCAGAGCAAACTGAATCGATCGTGCTCGAAAGATAAAAGACGAGAACAGTGGCGCCTTCAAGTTTGGTGTTCGATAACCGGCGCAACTCTTTACTGCCTATCTGCATGAATCGTAGAACAAACGCTATACACAAAGGTGAGTTACACTCGTTGGTCTAGCATCTGTTAGCGTACATATGTCGTGCATTGCGTGACCAGCAGACTTAAAACAAATTATCTAAACAACTGTTTGGCGAGATAAATCCCTCGGTTTCGTTAGTATACTGAGAGCAAAAAACATATAACACCCGTCACTCGTCACACAAAGAGGGACCTCGCGGAGTGGCGCATTGCATTCTAAGTTCCACAAAGAGCGCTCACGGCAAAACTGAAGGTTGGACGCGGGTACTGCGCTGCATGTCCTAAGGCTTCCATTAAAAGCTGTATATATGTGGTAAGGATCTGGCAAAACCTGATAGAACCAGAAAAACATACTTCTTGTTTGTCATAAGTTTTCGATCATTCGAGCCACTGGTCGCCAAACTTCTGACGAGCAGGTATTACAAATAGCATCATCAACACTGTAACAACAACTGACCTAGATATTTAAAGTTGGGAGGAGTGACTGTGAAGGTGTAGACCATGATGTAGCTGTCAGGCGACTGGTGCAGAGACATTTCATAACCTGGCGTGATCCTGGTGGCCGCCACAACAGACTTCAGCAGCGCCTGTCAATACCAATCATTGCTTACTTTGACATATATTACATACTGCTATTGTAGTCCTGCATTAACCCTCCCTTCGACAACTGCCGAGTTGGAGGTTAGACATTTTTTGAAACAAAAAAGATGGGGTTGGACTACAACACCTACTTATTCCAGGAGTAGGAAGATGAAGTTTGGTCCATTTTGTTAGTGAGTCCAGAGTTTTTTTGAGTGCAAAGAATATGGATCGGACACTGATTGCACAGAGCTTGTAGCTTATCTAGAGGTAAGAAAGAAGAGCCTTAGACTCATGCACGAGAACAATAAATCATAAAATATAAATAGACCATTAAAAACGAACACTACACACATTTAATTATAACTCATAAGCAGCTACCGAGACAAAGTACCTACGGACAAGGTACCTACGTATCACTTGAGATTATTATACTATTATACTGAATAGTTTATGCTTCTGTACTCACGGGTAGATCAAACATAGGAAGCAACAAGGAAAATACAACATGTCGATACCAACGTTGCCCTCACTCACGAAAGAAAAGAGGAGGAAGAATAGAATAAAGTAGCATCAGTAGGAGTACGAAATTGGAAGGAAGCCAAAGGGCCACGAAGGAAAGACGTCCCAAAGACCTGGCTAAGGTAACCTATAGCGTCTCCCTGGGGGCGCTGCTCCCTAACACAGGATGGGTGGCCCAAACTCAGCCAACCTTCTGCCACATCCTACACCCCTGAGGAGCAGAGTTTACTACATGCTTGCAACGCAACTGTTGATAAACCGAAAGTAAGACCATACCGCAAGCTTGGCATAGAGTTGCGTAGCATCGTTGTGACGAGAAGGTGTAGAGGAGGAGTTCTCAGTCATGGCCAAAGACCACATCTCCACAGCCACGAGCTCATCATCGCACGTTTGGAAAAATATCTGCCCAACGAAAACAATACTGAATTCCCTAGAAATTCCAACTCAACACATTCATTTCCGTTCAACACAGTAATGGACAGTAAATATTATAAAGCATTATTCCTAAAATAGGAAGTTTACATCAGTCACTTCATTGTTAAAGAGAAATCACACAGAGAAATTTTGATGCACTTAGATGCATCAAAATAACATGCATTTTCTCCCAAAACTGAAACACGCAAGTGCATTTTAAAAATAAAAGTGCTTCATGATGATACATATTGGGTCTTAATAATGCACTTGGCACGTAGATGCACTTAGCTATGTGTTTTAGTTTTGTGACAAAGCCGATCATGCACCAAGATGCATCAAAAACCTGTAAAAATTAATAGGGATGTGGCGATTATTCGGCTTCGGCAGTGCCGAATATTCGGCAAAATGCCGAATATTCGGTTTCAGCCGAATACAAGTTCAAATTTTGCCGAATAATTTTTTTCGGCAATGTTTGTTTAGTTATTTATACTCGTTCAATGTTGACTGTTGAGCAAGCTCCACCGATTCTCCCGCTGTGCGTGTATATCTGATCGATTGTAATGTCTCTTCCTTTGCAGATGTTCAAATATTGATATTGTATTCACTATTTATTCCGATTCTATATTTCTTATGAAACGTCTTTATTTATTGTGATTTAGGATAGCTAGANATGTAACCGCGTCTCGCTTCACACGTGTAACAAAACTACAAAGGTTTTGTTCACTTTCTTTTTGCGGAAATATGCTTTTCTGACTGAAATATGTTTTTCTGTCTGCTGCGATGACACACCAAACTACGCCATGAAACACCTACGTGCATCGAAATTTTTCTCTGTGCACTACGGTATCTAGTACTAGTAGCTGAGATACATCTTTAGGAGATATTAATCATATAGAATTTCCAAGCAAACCATCTCACTACGCCTTCTCTCTCCTGCTAGAGCTATTTAAAGATGGCCATCGGATATATAAAGATAAAGAGCTGATTTAGAAAGCAGTAGCCAGGTAGAAACTTCTATAAAAGTCAATACGCTGTGGGACGTAGAACAATCTTAACTTTTAAAATTAAAGTTACCCGTCAATAATGTCTTCTAGGCAGCAGTTCAAGGAGAGGAAATTTTCAAATGCACACAAATGAAGCTCTGTAGACGTGTAAATGTCAAAACATATTCGCAGCAGAATAAGTGTTTGAATAAAAGTACCTTACTTGAGTAAACGAGACCTATCCTCAAATAGTATCTATATATTTTTTTGGCTCAAGTAACAATCGGCAATTAGAACAAGGCATAGACTACACAATACACTGTTCCTGTGCTCTGTGACCCAGGGAATCACGTTAGGCAGCAGGCCCAACATGTCCAAGAAGAAACTTTAAGAATAACTACCACCAGCAGGTTATTGCTACCATGAATGCAGAAGTCAGAAGTCATCTTCAATACAATATGTCCCCAGTAAAACTTCGTTACAGCCCACTGAGGAGCAAGAAGCAGTGCGCCTATATTGGAAGTGTTATGTGGTTTGCTCTTCTGCATTAATGCTGTCTCAGTATGGTACACACCTTAACAGATGTGTGCATTTAGGTGAATTCTTTCCAGTAAAAGCTACATCACCTCTCATCGCAATTTTGAAGGGTATTAGACATATGTATTTCCGCGAGTGTACCTCAGTCGGTCTCTCAGCACCCGACTGTCTAGGTGAAGCTGCATTATCCTAGCAAGCTGAATGCATCCGGATCAACGCAATTTTTGTCTTTTTGATGGTTGAATAATTAGACTTTGGAAGCAAAACTGTATATATCCCAAGCACTGAAGCTGGGTCAGCCAAAGAACAGAAATATCAATGGTACTTAGTATTGGGGCATTGAAACAAATATATTAGCTAAAATTATGCCAGTCAAGAAACGCATCACCTGCTGATATATGGGTTTCAGAGTTGCAGAATCGGAGTGGATAATTTTTTCTTTTTTTTTTTGGGGGGGGAAGTTGAATGTTATGGAATGCTAAACTGGCAAGAACCATGAGTTGGATCCAGTACAAGGAGGCCTTCCTCTCTTGCATTAAACTGCCTTTCTGGTACAAAGAGCGCTGCTTTAAGAGGTATGGTTGAAAAGAAAGAAAAAAATTCAGCCGAAGTTAGATATTCTGGAGGTCCAAGTTGTGCGATTCACAAACTGGCTAGTTCAGGTATCAGAGTCCTCGTTGGACTACCTATGTTCATCTGATTCTGCAACCTTGTCAGTCATAAGAAATACTTATCAATGGATGCTGGAATTTTTATACTACAGCTGTGGTGTGCTGGAAATAGACTCATTTAAACTACAGAAGCACTCCAAGAGCGCAGACCTACACCAAGAGATGCAGTGCCAATGAAAAATTTACACTGATCCTGAATACAGGAATTTATTTTGATCATCACCAGATTTATTCATCTTTTCTGTTGACACTCATAGCAGTTCTCGCAAACTTCATAATGGATAGAATGCTGCAACGAATTTTTTTCAGTGACGAGGGAAGACAGAACACCTCTGTCGGTAGCACCACACCCGCGACCGCGCCCAACTCTGGGAGCGTCTAAAATGACTCTAAATGGTAGTGCAGACTGTTTCGAGGCGTAACCCTCATTGTAAACAGCTTTCGGTGTTCTATCTTTGTTTTCAGGCCCCGCCCAACTGGTACCTCAGGAGCCCAGCAGCGGCAGCAGCACTCATTTTGGCACGACCAGCGTACTAAAACATCGACCTCACCTTAGGCCATGGAACTGAAGAGGTTTTGGATTTGGTTGATCCTCCAGAGGTGTTCTGTCTTCGCTCGCCACTGAGAAAAATTTGTTGCAATACTCTATCCATTCTCAGTGGCTCGCTCCAACAGAACACCTTTGTCGGTAGCACCGACATACCCACGGCGCAGCAGGGAGAGGTTTCATGGCCCACCTGAGTTGCTGGTGCGAAGGATCCTGATCTGAAGTAATTTATTCTCTTTCTCCTTAGTTGATTTTTCCTTCAGACAATCCAGCTGTTTCAACATTGGCAAGTAGTGACTGTAAGTCACCTCTAACCTTGGGGTACCTGGTAATCACCTCTAGTGAGTTGCCGTACCCCTGGCCCTCTATCAAAAGATAGATTTTAAATAACTGCCTTTTCTGGATTGTCCCGGAACAAATCTATGAGGCAAAACCCTGTTAGGACAATACTGTTCTAACCCGGATTCTTGCCGTTTTCAACCCTTACCTGAAGGTTGGGGAGATATCAGCCAGCAAGTAAGACCGCTCGTAATTCAGACCTTTCTGGACCCTTAGGACTACCGGTACTACTTTTTTGCCTGGCTCTTTCTAGACACGAAAGGCTTTCGAATTTTTTCCGGCTCTTGCTTCGGTTCATTCCGAAACCTGGCCATCTGTAGCAGCGGTCGACTTCCGAGAACGCTGGCTTTACAGCTCGAGCTGTAAGCCATTGCTCCACCTTCTATACCTCGTTAACTGGTCTCTTTCCGGAAGTTCTACCTGCTGTAAACCAGAATTACTCTGGGGTAGTCTTCCTCAGCGAACAGCTGAGATTTCTCCGCTGAGGATCATGGATCTTTGGTTCCACTCTCCGAATTTAGGAGACAGGTGTGATTGGTCAGAGGACTTGACAGACGAACCCCCTCGTTAAATTCAGTTCGTATTACGAAGGCTTAAGGTCCTTCGAGCGTGAAAGTAACGTCCTTGAAGGTATTCATCGATCCGGTACCATTGCCACTGAGACGACTGAGGAGGGAGTCACCTCCTAGGCTTGGGAACACTAGCCTCTTCTAAGTCTGTTAGACACTAGTCAGGGAGGGAAGTACCATTCACCTGTGGTAGTTGAGGATGTTTTCTTGCAACTCCGGTGCTTTCTACTGTCGTAGAAGAGTAAATCTTGACAAGACCCTCAGGGAGGTTCCTGTACTAACCTTAATTACTCAATGGTTAATCAGGCTCCCCACTTCAGACAAGGTGAAGAGGGACCTTCAAAGATGATTTTGTGAGTGGGGGGCGAGTATGTAATTTGGCCTACTTTCGGCCCTGGAGACCTTAGCCTATCTGTGGCTCTGGCCTTGGACCCAAAGGGATCTTGGTCAGCTCGTTTGAGGAAAAGATTTTCTCCAATTTTTCCTGAACAGATGCACCTACCACTCCAGGCTTCTATCTGAGTCCAGTCTCCTCCTAGTGACAAACTATCAAAGCCTGTTAGCATCTTATTTTAGTATATACCTCTACTGCAGCTTTCAGCTGCTAGCCAGCCCGAACCTGAATGGGTAGATGTCCACTAGGCGACTCTGGCTTAAGGTTATAGTCGCTCCGTCTCAGGAGGAGCAGAATTAACCTGCTCTTAGAGGGCTCCGTCCCGTGCTGGAGGGAAGCCCTAGTCTATATTAATTGGCTCGGACCGAAACCCAAGGGACCCCTGCCTTAAACTGCCGCACTTTGACTAAAGACGTTTTTCTATCCTAGTAGGGGAGCTCCTTAACATAGGCAGACACAACCTGTGTCGCAGCCAAGCCTGGGCCCTCCTGAAGTAGTCGAATGCTCAGGTTTGTAAGACTGAGTTTAAGCAGGCTCAACCTGGGAAACTCCGTTTTCCTGTTACTTTCTAGGTAGGGGATAAACCTCCTGCTCGACCTACTGTTTTTACACTAGTTTACTTTCCCCTGGAAAACTACGGTACGCTCGAGAGAGAACTGAGGTTTCTGTAAGGTGAATGCCCTACTGGAAACTAAATGGCGTTTTCTAATGTCTTCTGGAGGTTACAACTGGACTATTAACTATAGCACTCCTACTCGTAGTTCCTCTTCAAGGTCTTACGTTGATATTAGCTGAACATCTTCTGCTTGTTGGGTGGACATAGCTGTGATCAGCCAACTAGGTCTGTGAAAATATTCCCTATGAACTTAGGAGGTAGCCCCCTAGATAGCTAGGCTACCCTAGTATCGTAAGAACTGTTCCCTTGAGGTCTCTGGAGTACCTGAGTCTCTGGAATCTTGCGCGGCCTTATGCTGACTATGGTTCAAGAGTAGTTTCTAAGAGTTAGAAAAAGTTGAACTTTTATAGCTCCCTGCCCTGTACTCGAGGAACAAACCGCTTGCCAGGTGGATTCCTTCCCAGTGAGTGAACCAAAGAGAGCCAACCAAAATCTGGACTCCTGAAAATTCTAAAATTCCATCCTATATCTCCTGCAGAGCTAAGGGTAAGGGACAAAGCTCATTGCTAGGTCCAGTTGGGTTAGTTACTAATCTACCATCTACAGTCCTGGAACTTAAGATAGCTCTCTGCCCATCAAGTTTCTTACCGGGCTTTGGGACCAAAGGACGTACGGAGTATTCTGTTTTCACCCTAAGAAGGATCTTAAGCCTTGGGTGAACCAGGATTATTGAATCCACAAGACTATGCTTTGACTTCTCAAAGCCCATACTACGGTTCTTCATATCCTACCCTGTCAGGCACCCTGTCTTTCTAGATGAAAGACCTTCTATTGGCTGCTGACCTTCTACAGCCGGAACTGTTGTAACTGATGTAGGCTAGCAGCAGCCCTTTATGCAATAGCAGAAATTACTGGGAATAGGCAGAGGATGATGGCAAATAGCGCCGTCAGCTACTGTCAGGATTCTCCCTCCTTTCGAATAACAACTGCGTGCCTCCCTAAAGTTATTCTTAACTACCTTCTCAAAAGAAGGGGTGGCGCCAATTTAGGGCAGTACCGTATCTCTGGACCAGACCCTATCAGCTGGTCCTGATCACTCCCTGAGAGTGAGACCCAAGAGTGAACCCACCTCAGGAGGCCCGCCGTCGTATTCTCCTGGAAGCCGAATTTATAATCTCCGTCAGGATAATCTCGTCCCATCTACCTCGCTCTCTGTGACCTAGGATCCTTTACCCACAAAACTCGACCTTCTATAGATAAGGTAAAGGAAGGCATCAGCTTTTGTCATGGCATAAACCTGCTTCCATAACTGAACTGAAAAGGGTCCGGAACCATTCTCCCTTCCAGGAGCCTGGTTCCTGAACCACCCTGAAGAGGGAGAGAATTACTAGCTCTATTTATGCTCATTATACAAACTCCGTCTGTCCTCTCAGCCTTCTCCGGGACAGAACAGAGTTTATTAAGAGTGGGGACATCTGTCCCCTGCCGTAGATGTTGTTTAATCATCTGGAAAGTTATCGACTTCCTCAGAGGCACCCTGAGCTAGCCAGTGGCAATATCAAGAATTTGTCTACTGGCGTATCTCGTTTGCCTGGGCTTATGACAAACCAGAGTCCCCTCAGAGCGCTTATCTAACCCTGAGACCAACAAACGCTCAGGGCTAGGCCATCCACCTCAGTCCAATATACTGTCTGAGGTTTCATAGAAGGTGCGCATCTGTTTCCTGCTGCGGACATGAGATCCTTATCCTTCCCCCTCAGGGAAGGGGTCATTCCTAGGAGCGCCCACAGCAAAGAAAATGACTTTCCGTTGCCCTCCTGATAGCAAGTTTCTACTAAAAAGCTGCAAAAGTGTTATATCAATATGTAGTTAATATTAACTGGCGGAACCTTCTTTTCAGGAAGATCCGCGGGAGTAGCAGTTCTCATTATGTCTACCAATACTCGAGTTTGTAGCCGAATTTATCCAATAGGAAGCGACTGAGGGAAGTTTCCTGGCAGGGAGCTCGTTAACAGGACTACTCAGCACCTTTGGGGTCAAGAACGTCTGGTACTGTACTCCTGGGTAAAACATATGCCGGTAAATGGACTACTGCGAGGAAGTCCCTATCTGGCTTTGCTGTTCGAAAAGGAAGCCAGATTAGATGCAAGCCTCGCGTCCAATCTTCAGGTCCCCGTCAACCTCTGACTGGAGTTTAAACAGTTTCATATCAATGGGACAACTCTTGTTCCAACCTGGAGCTTCTTCTAGAAACTAAAACTGCGTCCCTTGCAGGAAGCAGACCATGAATCTACAACCATCTGTGGTTGCAGCTAGTAGCGTCGATTGGGGCAAATCGTGCGCATATTTTTTCCAATTGGTTGTCACGCTCCTACTATCGATCTTTGAGAAACGGCTATTTTACTGTAAGGACAGTGTTACATGTAGTTACGATCCATATAAAGTTCAAAGCAATAAGTGTCATGGTAAAAATTTGAAAACATAAAAAACAGACATTCTTCTGCACCCCAGCAAATGGCCTAAAAAAAAACATAGAACACCAAAGCTGTCTACAATGAGGGTTTCGCCTCGTAAGTCTAAACTACCATTTAGACGCTCCCAGAGTTGGGTGCTGTCGGGAGTCTGGTACTACCGACAGAGGTGTTCTGTCGGAGCGAGCCACAGAGAAAAATCCGCCAATAACTTTTCTGTAAAAGTTTTGAAAAACAGAAAGGCAAACACAGAAACAAATGGACCAACAAATCATAAAAATACGGTCATTCCTCATAACATTCTTAACAGTTCCTGCACATTTTATGCATATCCATCCAAACCTATCTGAGTTATGTAGCCAAGAAAAATCAGATAAACAAACAAATGGTTGGACAAATTATTATTACAACTTCACACTGGAGGTCCCACGGACATGTACCTAATAGCTACAACCCAAATGAAGCACTTTGCAATACCCGGAAGCCCAAAATGCTGCTAAAGGAATTCCTGCAAAAAAAGCCATTAACAGCTGACTTAAATTCCTGCATGCCATCATGGCCGGCATCTTCAAAAATTGTCTGTTCCTCCTAATAAACCTAAACATTCTCTGTAAATTTCATTAAGATCTGTACATAAATAATATTTGAGTTATCTTGGTGACAGACAGCCAAGACAAAAACAGGCAGACAAACTCCACCAGAAACATAACCTTGGCAGATGTAATTATCAATACTAATTCCCATACTATTATGAAAAAAAAAACTCACCTGAACAGTGAATGTCTGGCCAGGTGAGACAAACCAGTCACCCAATAGGTAGTCAAAATGTTGACTAATTTCTACATTGTCAAGGAGATCCAGATGAAACTGTAAACAAGAACAAAGGAGATGAGGCTTCTTCAACTTAGACAGGCAACAATTCATATTAGATATATGTAGCTACTGGTTCAGTACTCAATACCTTGCAGTAACAAATAAAAGTTTTTTATGAGAAAATTAAAGACAAATGTTGATTATTAGAGGCTCCACATATAAATTATATACCTAGCTACAATGTGACAAGCTTCTAGAAAGTAGATAAGCAATGAGTACTGCCTAGTCCAACAATTATAAGGTAGTGTATCACTACAAGTATTTCCACAGGTACTTGAAAACGTACTGTACCTAGGTGCCAATAATAATAGATGCAGCAAAGGAAGGCAAAAATATGTCCAAAGCTACAAAATAATTATCAAGTTTAAGTTGTCAATTCAAAACATGACAAGAAACAATATTTATAGATTTAGATAAGTAACATAAAAAATTATTTGTGATTCATGTATGAACTAAATGCTTTAACCTAGAAATATATTTTACTACAGCCCATGGTGATTATGGCTAGCAGAATTTTATCATGAATCTAAACATATGAAGGTACCGTAGGCTACTGACCTGTCCCATGAGTAAATGGCATTAAAACATACCTATGTAGCTACTGCAAGAAAATCCCATTTTCTTCACTATTATCTAATACCTAGCTACTCTGTAGGCTTAGCCCATCCAGTACCAAGGAAAAAGTCCTTGTTGTAGGAAGAATGTAGTTTAAAGTGTGCAAACAAAGCTCACTGTTTCTTAATGGGTTAAATAGGTAAGTAGGTATAGGTCATCAAGTAGCATTTCCCACATCCTTAATACCACTTGCTTCTCCTGTGATATGCTATAGCAAACCACTACTCTGATATTCAAATTTACCCCTATGTTCTCTCAATGCAGCACAAGGAACAAAAAAAACATCCAATATATTTGAAAATAAAGACACATTGTGAATTCTTATAGCTAGGTATATGATGATATGACTCAGATCTATATATGACTCAAGCATACCAATAGGTGCTACATTTGAATGGCAATAGCTACCTTACTGTCAGCAACACCAGCAACATGCTGCAGATCAATGTCACTGCCAACAATCTCCTGCACATAAAAGAAAAATTAACTAGGGTACCTACAGAGCAGAGCTCATAGTCAGAATAAAAATACAGTAGCGATATAGATACGGTACTGCATAAAAAAAAAACCTACCATACCCAAGTTGCAAAAAGCATGTACCTACCAGTGTGCTTTGATCAGAAAATCATAAAGGTTAAGCAAATATGTAAAAATTTTGCTTAAACGTTAATTCATTATAGTTATAGGTATCGTTGACTGATCATAAACAGCCTTGGCTACTTAAAACAATAGCTAATACAACCACATTTCTATTATCAAGACACTGATACTGTACTAGTATGAAAATAGCGAGGCACTAAAACTATGCAGAAAAATCATGACAATATCTACATACAGCTAAATTGTTAGAACACAACTAAACAGAGAGTAAGTTAAAGATAGTAGCTAAAGAAACACCATACTTGTAACAGAACTACAGCTAAACCAGACATAGCCTACATATAAAACATGAGAAAAATGCTCAGGGCAAGCATTACCAAATCATTTCTGATTGTGAAATGAAAATGACATAGCTATCAAATTCATATTTTTAGCATTACCGTACCTGCAAACTGACTGTTACAAATAATAAAGATGTTGGCTAATACAGTATTTATAATTTGTTACAAGAGAAAAATGTATCCAAGTTAACAAGTAGATTATTTCACCCAGAGTAGCCACTGCCTGCCTTTTCCACCTTGATGGCACATGGCTGTCAAAGGATACTCACCCAATCTCGTGTTTTATCATTGGGATTAGGCTGCTTCGTTCCATAGCGTGACTGCACAACAACCTGTGCAAGCTTGTGCATGAAACTGCGCACAATGTGCCTGTGCTGTTGCTGTGAGTCTCTGCCAATATCCATTCCGTCACTGCGACTCTTGTGGCTCAGCCAAGATTGAAAGCTCACTCTGACCATACTTTCTTTAGAAATATTTCTTATAAATGCTGTTCTTTACAATAATGGTGATCATAATGTATGGGGAATTGAAGCTGTAAATATTAATTTCATTTGATTATGCCAAACTCTATAGGCAGCTATTATAAGCAACTCAGGAAAAATCTGAAAGAATTTTACAATTTAGTTCATAGTCTACTCAGTTAAGTCACAGCTAAGTAGGTATTGAGTAGCAACATCTACTGATAACAGATGTGATTAAAATTATGGTATGGACTTAGCAATAGGCATCTATATCTTACAGTTGTCAATAGGTAGCTATAGCAAAGTAGGGTGAAAAATAGATAGGTAGCCCACATCAGGGGTAAAAACTGAACTAGAATTTTTTTTACCCCTAATGGGGGTTATCCATTTTTTACCTCACTTTACTATAGCTACCAGTGTTGTTTGCTATAGATATAACCATTCAGAGCAAATGGCGATAGGATCATTTTAGGGTAAAAAAATTATTTTGGCCTCAGGAGAGTTGAAATCACTGTGGAGAAAAAATGAGTGCATAATCTGTTAGAGCATTTATTTGCTCTCATTTCAGTGTTTGGACGGCTTTTCTAAGTTAAAAAATGAATGTGTGACACAATTGGTTTGGCTTGGTTCTGGATCTTTGTGCTGGAGTAATGATCATTTCATTGCTACCTAGAGTCAAGGGATGCCTGATGTGGCAACTCTGCACTAAGGAAGCCCTCAAAATTAGGATCATCCTCCAAAGAGCAATGAAACATTTGAGCTGCTGCTGGAAATGATGAGCCTTTTGGCCATTTCTTAGAGGGAGAAGAAGAAGGAGAGTCAGAATGGTTGCTGTTCAGAGACTTCAAAAGATAGGACTGCAGCTGAGCCTCAGAAAGTTAAGTAATTAAAGCAAATTCATTAGTATCCATTCTATAAGCCTCTGCATCTTCGTTAGGCTGTTGGCTCGTACAATCTAACACCAAGTTTGCGTCTTGCTCAAAACTAATATTTCCTGGATCCACAGCCATTGAGGTGGCCTCTGAAGGAGGTTGACCTCGTTTCATTAAGTGGGAGGGAACAGATAGAACTGGTTGTTTAATAAGCTAAGAAATCGAAAAAGAAAAATACTAAGATTAGTCTATGTGATATCGAATGAAAAATAGGGGGAATCGTTTACTTTAGGTGAGCCAGTCTATTTTCTTTATTTATGGTCCGATTGTTATGAAACTCACACAGTATACGTAAAATTGAATAATAAGAACATTTTATTCCTGCAATTTTTTTCATTTTCGCAATAGTTTTTGATAACCTAACTTACCCTAACCTAACCTACCTTAACCTAACCAAACCTACCCTAACCTAACCAAACCTACCCTAACCTAACCAAACCTACCCTAACCTAACCAAACCTACCCTAACCTAACCAAACCTACCCTAACCTTACCTAATTAACGTACCCTAACGTAACCTAGCCTACCCTAATCTTACGTACACTAACGAAACATAACGAAACTCAAATTCAAGAAAAATAGAATAAAATGTTCTT
>LQNS02004412.1:11508491-11525069 GCA_001587735.2 Parhyale hawaiensis | reverse complement strand
ACTAAAGTTGAAATCCTACATTGCCTTAATTTTGTGGACACCCACTGTTCTCTCAGATCAGCAGAGAAAAGTTGTGAACTATTCTGTGCTATGTTTCCAGATAGCCAAATTGCTGCGGGTTTTAAAATGTTGAAGGATAAATTGAGCTACATAGTCACTTATGAACTTGGTGAATATTATCATGAGAAATCAATGGAAACTGTGTGAACAGCTGATTATTTTGCACTCCAGTTTGATGAATTCCTCTACAAATCAGACTGGGAGTGGCTATATGGGGAGTTGTGGAGGCCACTGGCAGGGTCAGACTAGGTTGCCAGTTTTCTTGTGGGTGATGGTGCTAAAATATATTTTTGATAGGTACTAAAAAGTGCTAAAAAGTACTAAAATCCAACAGTAGAATCCCTGTAGACACCTTGATACTGCTGTTGCAGTCTGGGTATGACCAGGATCGCAACTTCCTTGGATCCCAAAACTTCCTAGGATCCCTCCGCTAAAGCCCTAGCGGAACCATTATGGCGCTGGTAGCATTCTAGCAAGCGGTCTTTCTAAGGTCGGTCATAGTCTGATGCGCCAGGGGAGATCCCTACGGTAGCCCAAGCTACTGGCCACTACGGCCAGCAACTACAGGCCGCTTAGCGCAAGCCGGACGGCCCGTGAGTGATACAGAGACCATCCGCTGAGGCATCACATTGCCCGGCCAGTCAAAAGAGGCCAGCTCACACAAGCTAGACGGCCCGCGAGAGCCATACGCGACTGTCCGCTCTAAAGAGAACCCTGGCATACAGATTACTAAATTTGATGTTCATATAGCTACCCCTGGGGCATAGGATGGACCATAAGGTTACTTTAGTGACGTTTGTCCATCCGATTTTATAGGGAGTAGCATCCCTTAGGGAATCAATACCTTACCTCATGTCCGTTGCAGATGAAAGTAGTTTTTCCTGTGCTTTCAATTCACAGCGTTTGAATGCGGTATTGAGTCTGTAACCAAGGAAAAAGTCCACTGCATATTGATTCGTTACTCACTCAGAATTTGGAGACACAAGAAATCTTACTAACTGCTCCAGGTCAGCAAACTGCTACTAGCTATACCGTAACTATCATTTTATCCACGTTTTTGGCAGACGTGCAGTTGTGTTTGCATGGACACAACGAAACATTCATATACGGTGAAGCGAATGAACCGGACAAAAGACTGTTGTCTGCAGCGGGCTCTAGCCTTGGCTAGGTCTTCGGGACCTCGGTCTATCGTGCTCATTTTGCCTTCTCCAATTTTGATACTTCTGCGGCTGACACTTCGCGCTTTCTTGCTCCTTTTCCGACATGCTGTTCCTATGTACGTTGATATAGTTCGGAATACGCTCGTGCATGAGTTCTGCGTTTCTATTGATAGTCTCAAGTCCCTTGTTTTTCTTTTTTGAAATCCCATATTTGTGCCTAGGGGAGTTAATGATGTATTCCCTCTATCATAACTCTTTAAAATAACCTATTCACTTACTTACTAAACAGGTCTGTGCCATCGTGGGTGGCACCTTCACCGTTGCTGGTATCATAGATTCCTGCATCTTCACAGCCTCGGAGCTCTTCCACAAATTCCAGATTGGAAAACAAAGTTAACGTTTGCAAGTAAAGTTCATCGTTGCATTGGTAGCAGCGCTTCATTCGGTATTACTCTACTCCATCCACTTTTTTATGGCATGATTTTTAATGACTTCATTGCTCTTTTTACTTTTCAACCGTCCTTTCAATTTTACGTTTCAACCGTCCTTTCAATTTTAGTTAGTGTTGAAATTATTTGTGCAATTCTTTTTTCTCCCAAACAAATGGGCAGCGAGTTCTGCTTGTTGGAATCAACAAGGAATAATCCGTATTTGTACCTGAATGGCTTCATACGTGATAGCTACAAACTGAAGGATTCTCAGCCATAATTGATGAGATTCTCTTTTGATTTCAGAAATTGCCTCAAGACACACTCATTTAACCCATTAACTGCGGCATGCATATCTTGAATATCGTTCCGGGAACGGATGTTTCCGTCATTCGCAGTTGATGGGTTTATTCCTGGACCGCATACTCACACTTGTAGTGTCTCGGCCATTTTTTTTATTTAGTTTCCTCAAGTCGAAACTTGGGCGAATGCTAGGAATTAACTTAATTAAAAAATGCAGAACAGCTTTCACCCTTCGTACTTTGCTGTCTTAAGTTACTGCAATCTCAGCATTGCGTTCCGCCCTAAGAAAGAACAACATTAAGTATGCCTTTCAAAATATTGACGGTTACCACAAGCAGGACTCGCTGTAGATAATCCAGAGCCTCAAGTTTCTGTGGTGTTCTTTCAAATACTATGCTCAACNGTCTTAAGTTACTGCAAATCTCAGCATTGCGTTCCGCCCTAAGAAAGAACAACATTAAGTATGCCTTTCAAAATATTGACGGTTACCACAAGCAGGACTCGCTGTAGATAATCCAGAGCCTCAAGTTTCTGTGGTGTTCTTTCAACTACTATGCTCAACTGGTGCTCTCGTAACCGGCGCGCGTACGGTAGTCTTGGACCACAGTATCTAGCAAAACTAATCGAGAGCTGTGATCAGTAGTTGTAAAATGTTCCTGAGGTTGATTTATTAGCCCATGTTACTCAGCTAACTTGTCTGCTCTTGTTCCAATAATTTATTGCGTCATGCTTTATTTATGAACATCTGTCGCATTAAGAACTTACTGAATTGTTGCACTGTTTGTGCTGTTTTTGAAAAAGATATCTTTTTTTATGCTTGTGGTCAGAATGAAAATTATGAATGTAAAAGTGATTGAGATTTCTTCCTTCCTCTTGTTTTTTGTACGAAAATCAATAATTTTCTTCTTTAATAAGCTGTAGATAATTAGCAGCCGAAACACATTGTATAGTTTATATCAATTATGAAGTTATATTACTAATGTATGGTTTGCTTGGGCATTTCTTTTTAACTCTCACTCGTTCTAATCAATTTTTTTTTTTGCTCGATATTAATTAATGGGCTGGGCAAGGACTCAGTACGGCAGTTCCGTGTTTCCTTGTCTACTGAAGCTGTTATATGTACGTACATTGTCTGCCCAACTGTTGTGAAGGTTAGTTTCTTTATCTTTTATGATCACTTTGATAGGCATTCCATCTTGATTATCCCAAATCCTTCCTTCTACGATTGTGCGTACCAAATTGCTCGTGGTATATTTAATTCGTGTGGGTCTTCTCACACGATGAAAAGTTGTTTGCACAAAAAGTATTGTTTGCAGTTACTTCACTACAGTGTGATGATTTGTACGAGTGTACGTGTTGTTGCAGATGCTGTGACTTGTGAGTGCTGTTTTGTTGGCGTGTAGCACACGGCGTTATGGACATGTGGCTGCTTCGGCCTTGGCTGTGTAATTTGTTGGCTCACACAAATTGTGTCACGTGAAAGAAGCGCCGTTATTGAAAACCAGCTAACGCCAGCTCTGATATTTGATGCTAATGGAGTTGTTCATTTTATTACGTGGATAATACTGTATCTATTGTGGACAAGTGGACGCTAAGACTTCCTTCACCTCTATCTATGGTAGGTTTCCGTGTAATAAATGCTAAATATTAATTAAATTTGATGAGAAAGTGGGCACTGTGGTTGCAGTAATACAATTCTGGTTCCTAGAAAAGTGGAGTTAACATCATTAGGCTGGTAGAAATTTAAGATCCAAAATAAGTTTTTCATGTAAACGAAGCATCTGCACACCGAAACGCCCCGACAGGAACCTACCAACGGAGATGCCCGTCATCGGTTGCGTTTGTTGAACATGTTAAGTTTGAACGGGCTTAGTCCCTCTTTTTTTTTATTGTGTTGTTGACATCGTGCACATTCCTCTATCTCTATAAAAGGTTACTCTTGTAACAATAGCTGCGAGTAAATTTTAAAATATCTTGAGTTTTTTTATAAGCATGGGGAATATATTTTCTATTGCATATTGCTATTTTTAGGCAGTGGATTTCCAATCCTGTAGAAGGCATTAATTTTACGCGTGTTAAAAGCTTGTTGATCGTATCATTAATTCTATTAGTAAAACTTTTTAAAGCTAATCTTCCACTCTATTGTGGCTATGATCCTGGCTCTAATGTTGATCTGAATCGCTAGCCCTTGCAACTCCATTGCTGTTGCAAGTGTTGCCTTAGAAAACGAGCATGTGGGTGCTCTTTAAGTATGTACGGTCCATGCTTTATAGTTGTGGACATTACGCCTGATGTATTATTTTTTCTAACTGCTTGCTTCTTAGCGTTGCATCAGTCTGTTGCGTGATGCTGAAAATATGGATGCGTAGGAAAGAGCCCTAGCAGCACCTACTGGTTTCACTACCTGGACGCTACTTGGCAGTGTTCTCTTGAACGAAGTACTCTTCTTGGAACTATTGAGCGCATCACAACTACGTGTTGTCAGCAAGCCCTCTTCTATACTGGTACTACTGCGTTGAAGTTTAACAACAGTTTTGCCTTTTTCATTAATGCATTTTTCGCCTATTTCTCAATTTGTCTCCAAATACAAGCATATCTATAATGTAAAACCTATTTCTGTTAAGTCGGTTGAATCTTTAAAAAATCATTTGATGTTATTCTTCTATTCGTGTGATGCTTTATCTTCCATAGTTTAAGGAAGTACGGGCTCTCATTTGCTCTTTATCTACACGTCGAGAATCGAGGTTGTATGCAACTCTAAATTCATTTTTGTAGTAAATTCTTACATTTTGATATTTTTTTTGTGAGATCCTTTGATTTGATGCGGGAAATCCTTTCCACGAGCGGCTATCAATATCAATTCGCTCTCACAACAGTTGATGCTCACGCTTTGGAATCCAACTGCCCGGAGAACACGATCGGAAATTTAACCAGGGTTGAGGAATGTTGTGATGTTGGACTCTGACTCCTGAGACAATTTAGTGTTAGTGTCTTATGACTCCTTGCACGCAAGAAACCTCAACAAAGAATGCAGATAGCTTTCCCCTATCTTCCTCGGACTCCTATGAAAAGCGACTGTTCAATTCCAATCCAGACTTGAACATTATAGCTATCGAATAATTTAAGTCTCCGTGTCCACAACAGTGACCTAACAGAGGAAGATATAAGGGACCAGCAGTATGTCAACAGAATATGGAACCCATGCATCGAGGGTGTTGCCAACTTCCCACTCAGGATCAACATATGGAAACAGCAAGTCAGGAAAGGAGGGGAAGAACAGAAAGCATCATCAGCTGGACTATGTAGATAGACGAAGACCTCGATTTTCACCGCCAAGTTGTTCGGCGTGTGCGGAGCGCTGCAGCGGCTGCACCTCATTAGAGACAGCGACGAGAACGACTTTACCATATTCTCCGACTCACTGAGTGTAGTACAGGCCATTCGAGCATACGACAGCATCCACCCCGTCATCAACCGAATAGTAGGTACGATACAAAAATTGCAAGAGGATGGAAAGTCAGTGTGTATCTATTGGGTGCCTGGTCATGTTGACATCGCGGGCAATGAGTTCGCTGATGAGGAGTCGAGGCAGGTGGCCCTGTCGGATCTGCCCACGGCAAACCGTGCAGTCCCTGCCGAGGCTATTACCTACTAATCAAACGAAGCCTCCGCGAGCTATGGCAATCCCAGTGGCTGGCGCAGAGAAATAATAAACTACAAACAATCAAAGAAACCGTCCGACAGTGGCACTCGTCAAATAGCGACGACCGCCGAATGGACGTCGTACTGTGCCGCCTGCGTATTGGGTACACGAGACTTACGACTATCTGCGAATGAGGCGTCCGCAACCCTATTGCCACGACTGCGTCGTACCTCTCACTGTCTTGCTTTTAATGGCAGAGCGTCCTACCTTCTCCGACGAGCAGAGGGACTGCTATCCGGACCTGCATGGTCGGGATGCTGATTTCTTCCTCCGAAGAATGCTTTCTGAAAGACCTCGTAGCCAATTTAATAGAAATACTCTTAAGACTTTTCTTACCAGATGTGGTCTCTACCACAAACTGTGATGAATCCTTACGATAATTGCTATCGTCAACAACGGCTCGACCAGTTTCTTTGTGAATTACATATACTATATGTTAAACTGATAATGATAATAAAGTTCTCTTTGCAACTATTTTATAATACAAATGAGACGACTTTCGCGCCCTAGCAGCGCCCGAGCCTGTGGGCTAAACACAGGAATAGTTCGGCGCGATATAAGTAGCGTGCCACTGAAGCGCTAGTAAAATCTCTTCTACTACTACAGAAGGAAGAAAAATGAGCATGAAGGAAGGCCTAGCTAAGGCTAGGATAGCCTAAAGGGTCTCGTGGGGGGGGGGCTGCTCTCCGCATCACTGCATGCGCGAACTTCACCCAATGTCCAGTTGAACAGTGTGCATTTTATCCAACTTTGAAAGGTACGGTACGAAACTAACAAAGTCCAGATGCAATGCACCAGAGAATAAAGGGACTTCTGCCTCCCAGATATGAGCAATATGGTGGAAGGTTAAAAAAAAAGTATTCTGTGTTTAAAACTTTTATCATGGCAAAATAAAATTGGTCAAAAATAGATTCATTGTGGCAATAACTGAAACTTTGCCAGTCATTCACCACGAAACACGTAGGCCTATATTTCGCTATGTAATACATGAAGAAAGGTAGGTAGCATACGCAACAACTGTTCAGTGTAGGTGTGTAAGTAGAGAGCTATACGGCGCGCGCGCGCGCACACGCTCATATGTATGGTGTAGCTGTCATAACACACAGAGCTTTTAACACAATAAATCTATAACGCGTGGTTAAATATCAAGTCATTGCACACCTGACACAAAATCCAAACTTCAAACAAAATCTGTGTTTGGCACAAAGGAATCTCTACGTAAAAAGACCTAAATAAATGCAATAAATTGGGACACACAAGAAAACTAAAGAGACTACTAGTAAACTCTTGTAAGCTGAAATGAAACCCACGCTTAAAATTATTCATGTATAATCATTTGTGGGTCAACCTATCGGGGCTACGGCTACGTAGCGTTTCATTCATATAACTCATTAGCTAGTAAGCCTGCATTATATACTGCAGCATCACGTATTCAACAGTATAACTCCTGTTATTTAAAATATTTGATCACATGCAAAATTCCTTACAATACCCCACGAAAACCTCTTAAATCTAAAACCAATTTGCCCTGAAGAACAATGAGCAAAATCCTGAATACGCCCTTACTTCTACAATATTGCGGTAGCCTATGGAAACCATTCTAGTCAGGGGAAGTGTATAAATGTCAATGTCGCCCGTCAAGTATACGTCACAAGTTCACAACTGTAACTAGAGTATCGAATATATTATTATACTTTCAATAGTCGAACTTTGAGTAAATAAAATAAAGAGGACAGGAGCGATTAATGTTGCAGCATGAACATAAAATATCTGAAGAACTCAACAACTATTCTTGCTTAATATTCGGGATAACAGGGAATGTAGGTAATGTATGAAAATAACCAAGGTTAGTTTCGGCGATAAAGCTAACACCACATTGTTTATAGATCATACGAGAGAACAAAATGCAATAGCTGCCCCATCGAAACAGGCACATATTTCCACAGGGAAAAGTCCCGGTCCTAACTTGAACGTTAAGAGTTAAAGGCACTTGAGTCTAGACTAACCGTAAGTAGTGACATCTTGAGGCCAACAGGCGATGAAGAAGCAACTGTTCTCGTTCAGAAAATTAACGTCACTTGGTTTTACGCCTTTTGAAAAAAGTCCTATTGATTCGATTAGTGATATAATTGCTCGAGAACATTTTCGGTACTTGCCGACATGAGACGGTCCCATATCCGTAGAACACTCCACGCCGCGTACGTCAATCTATTCATCGATAGGCCAAAGTGTCACGAATAGCCAACAGTCTAAAAAATGCGCGATCTCTCTTCCAACATCAAAATACAAATTACCAAACCGTTCCGGACGAAGACATCAGCGGTTTGGTTCCGCGGAAGGACCCGCAGCCGCAGCTGGTTTACCCCCACCGCATCATAATGCTGATGTCAACTCCGGTCCAAAACAACCCGCAAAGAGCAGGCAATGTTCCCATTGCGCCGCGTCAGTATCCACTCATTCGCACTCTCTCTCTCCAATGGCGTCAATGTCGAGCACAGAAATTGTTCTCGGCACTCGTGTTTTAATCACAACGCCCTCCCAAACAACCATGTGCTCAGTATTCTACGTTGAAACACTCTGACTTGGGCCATACTGCACCGCACGATCAGTGACCTGAAGATGTACTTATTGATTTGTAACAAAACTAGGAAGGTAAATGCATGGGTTACTGAACATGACCTTGCCGTATAAATTTTTAGTAATATCTTCCTAAACTTTATTGGCCCGTTAAAACTTAAAACTCAAATCTGCAAACGAAAACAGTGAAAGCCACGAGAAATAAATTTTTCGTCAAGTAAATGCACACACTCTATGGAAAACAAAGCTATCTAAGAAGGCAAACAACAGCATTATCAGCATTTGAAAGTAATCAATTCAGAAAATGTTTTAAAGCTCTAACCCTACTTAAACCAGGCTTTAGCGTAGCCTCGCCGACAGCCGTACACTCGTATGGTTCAGTAGTCATGTTGCTGCACCACGAACCAGCGCGCGCGAGTTTCCCAAGTTGGGATACGCGGTCAAGTTCACATTTACTTACCATGAGTAACTTTACGACACGAGTACTTCGCCTTATTGCTGTCCTGCGAGAAAGAAACCGTTGCGGTAACTAACACAGCCTGGGTAAGATAGGGTTAACAATAAAAAAATGCAAACACGTGTACTACTACGTCAAGTATTGCTTTGAATTTACAATGTAGGCAGTCTTAACGGAGTCGACTGCCGCGCCACAGACGAGCGCCCTTCAGCAACATTTATGCTCCCACAGCGTAAATTGACTTTATTACAATTAATATAAATTCCATCTCTACAGCTAGCGACGTTCATAGCAAGAATACCACATGCTTGTCTTTTAAAATCAGGTACAAATCTCTGAACGCCTCGGCACAATACGACAAGCAAGGCAGTGCGAAGTTGTATTGTAAACACCACCAAAGTAAACGGCAATAATTGCACATCTCTCAAAAAATGCGAGATGATTTGGAGCGCAAGCGCACTATGGCAAAAAATTCCACAAAAAGTGGAAGAGAGTAGCTGAACTTCAGCTGGAGGCGTTGGTGTCCTCATCTGGAGCAGTGGAGCTGGGAGGCGGCGCAGGCCCCGGGACCGCTGCAGCAGCCTCAGGAGTGTCAGTAGGAGCACGAGCAGCTGTCGCCAATTCTAGAAAGGTCGCGATAAATAGGCTAACATTATTTAATTATAATTGCAGATATTCGTTATTCAAATCGGAGGAAAGGGGATTCGTAAGGTTTTTGTTAATATAACAGACGCTCCAACTTATGCATTGAGTCATTGTGTTCAGGGGCATACAGCTGTTGCAATATTTAGTTTAAATGTATCGTTAAGAAATCCGGAAAATTATCACTTAATCAGGGTACCGAATCTGGATTCGGACACTAACTTCAGCAAAAGTACACACAACGAAAGTCAGTTTTCATTTTTTTTTTCAGACAGAAAGTCGACAATGACGACGGAAATATAGTGGTAGGACGGGTTACTAACTTACTAGCGCCGCAGACGTCACGCCCGCCTTGCGCCGAAAACACAGTTAAAACACTCTCAGCTTTTACACTCTGTCTCAGCGCAGTGACAAGAGTAACTGCGTCTTGGTATCTCTAACAGAAAGAAACGGCATGCTTTCATAGTTACCAGTAAGAACACTAGACGTAAGTTAGGGCAAAGCACTAGTTTTAGAACATGATAGGCCTACAACGGACATCATATCAGAATATACTATCCTGCGGTTAGACGAACGGATTCACTATACAGGCATGACAATATCGTCTTTCACTAACGAGAAACATACACGAAGTTTGCTGAGAGTAGCGACAAAATTCAGGTAAATTAGGTAATCAAACTGACCTGGCGAAGAGAGGGCCCTGAGTACTTCCTTTTGTTGGGAACTGTTCAGATGTCTAAATATGCTGTACAAAGCGTCCTGGCCAACTTCAGGGTACTCCTGTAGAACACACAACAGAAACATGGTAGCGCACAAATAACTCCTATTGACATAGGAAGTAGCAATATACTTTCCTTATGAAATGAAGTATTGTGTTAGCCTGCGATAGCCTTCCTTGGATCTTTCAGTAATGTTTCTTCTCTTTGTTTCATTTCCCCAGAGACGAAGAAGGATGGAGAAGGAACAGAAAAAGAAAATATGAGCGGCCGCTGCTAGCGGGTTTACCTCGCTAGGGGTTTCTAGAAACTTCTGTGACGTCATCACTCCCTCTCTCGCCCCTCTGGGAGGGGTTAGATTCCTTCCGGCGGCCGGGGCCACAGTACCTCAGATCGTCCAGGTAGCAGTTATGACGGACGAAGGTTGACTGCGTGTGCGGGAGGAGGTGGTTCTCGGCTAACACAATTCTTCATTTCATAAGGAAAAAATATTGCTACTTCCTACGTCAGTAGGAGTAATTTTTCCCTTCCTCCATTTCAGAATTGTGTTAGCCTGCGATATTACTACTACTACTGCGATAGCCTAAAGATTTCAGACCCTGCCTTCATCCGACGTAGAGTTTGGGACGGTGGAGCAGTCAAGAGGGGAAATAAAAGAAAGGTCAAACGTATTCCTTTAAAAAATATCCTCCACGAAGAATAGAGCTTCGCACACAGTGCGGACAGTACTAATACCTGACTCTCCTGCTATGAAGTTGGATGACGATGGTCGGCAGGAGAGGAGGTATTTGTACACAAAGACCTGAGGGCTGTGCCAGAAGCCGTTGCGTACAATGTCTATTGGGTCCACTAGTCTGAAGTGGGCAATTGAGTGGCCGCATCTCCGGATGTAGAGTCCGGCCGCGGAGAGAGCCTTGTGGTCACCAGTTTTGATAGCCTTGGATAGCCAAGAGGAGCGACGGCCGGCGGTGAGGGGTTTTCAGAAACGGGATGGATGGACAGGAAATTGTTTGTGAGGGGCCGAGCCGGTTTTCTTTAGATAGAGCTTGATGGCTGTTGCCGGGCAAAGGGTGTGTTTGCGACCCCGGGTCGGAAAGATAAAATCCGGGGGCATTGGGTGGCGTGTACGACCCTGTCTTCGGTAAGGAGGAGGTTCGTCCGGGTGGTAGCTGCCAGTTCGCTTGCTCCGTTACTTGATGCCAGGGCGGCCAGAAACAGGGTCTTCAAGAAGAGATCGTGGATAGTGATTGGTTGCGGAGGAAATGGAGGGAGCTGAAGGTTTCCGCAATGGTCGATGGACCATTGCGGCACCTTCCGTTTGGTAGGTGGGTTGCGGAGGAACTGGCCTCTTGCAAGTAGGGAGCACGTATCAGATGTGAGGTGAATCTCGAAAGCGTGGAGCATCGGGAGCTTGAGCTGGGATCTGCAGTTCAGAATAGAGCACAGTTCCAGATGTCTGTCGTCCTTGCAGGCGATAGGGAATTCCATCAAGGTTTGAGGCGTGATGCAAGCCACATTGGCGGGCAGCCAATTCTTGAAGGCCTTCAAGACGGACTGGGCCAGGCGCGACATCAAAGCCCGGTGGGCGGAGGTGAGGCGTGTGGCCACCGTTTTTTTCGAAGGAAGATGCGAAGACTTCCTTTAGAAATTGAATACGGTCCACTTCTCGGAGGCGGGCCGTCCATTTCTCGTTATGTCCGGTAGGGAGAGGTGCCATTAGTGGCTGGACTTGTTTAGGATGTAAGGGAACCCCAGTTGTGCTGGGTGCCATGGGAGACTGGCGACGCCGTGGTGTTTGTATGTCCGAAGTTTGATTATTACCGTGGGAATGAGCCATTTCGGGGGAAAGAGATAGACATGCGACCAGATGTTCCAGTCCCGGGCGAGGGCGTTGTATCCTACCGCGTCGGGTCCGGGTGAGGGGAGAGGTAACTGGGGAGCTGAGCGTTTTTGTGTGTTGCCGTCAGGTTGATTTCTATCGGACCCCGCCAGGATGTCAGCTGGTGGAGGAGGTTTTTGGGGTAATTCCCATTCGAGGGGGGATGAGAGGACCGGCTTAGGGCATCTGCTCTGGTATATAGTAGAGCCCTAAAGCTGTGAGCTTTAGGGCTCCGAGCTTCGAAGTGTCGATGAACACCTATGTGAAGTATTTTTCTCGACCCCAGGAGATGTAAGGGCGACGTGACTTAGACGGTGTAGGAATAGCCTCCCCACTCCTGAGCATCGAACTTCAAGAATTGAGGTTCGGGTGCTAGGAGCTTCGGATGTGAACCGCCGGAAGGAGCTGTAGCGATGCGACGCGGTTGATGTAGCGTCAGCTTCCCCAAAGATTTCCTGCCAGAAGAGTTGACACTAGCTGACAGGAAGAGGAGACCTGTTGAGGGAAGGGGGACCCTAGTTCCGAGCATCGAGTGTCGACCCCGAAACTTTATTCCCAATGTTGACGTTGGCAGAAAAAGTAGACGTGTTCACGGAAGGAGGACCCTAGTTCCGAGCATCGAGCTACGAGCACCGAACCTAGATTTCCCTTAGCGTCTTCGACAGGCAGAGTTGACGTGTTGAGGGAAGGTAGACACTAGTTCCCGAGCATCGAGCTTATAGCTTCGAAACTAGATTTTCTTGATACGTTGTCCTGTCGATGTGCAGAGATGCTCGACCCAGTTAAGGGCAAACAGATGAGAAAAGGCAACACTAGCACAGGAAGAGAAGCGTTGCGCTGGAAGTGAAGAGCTGCGCAGGAGGTGTCGCCTGTGCTGAGATCCAAGACGATCTGAGGTACTGTGGCTCTGGCCGCCCTAAGGAGCCTAGCCCCTCCTAGAGGGGCGAGGGGAGTGATGACGTCACAGACGTTTCCAGAAACCCCTAGCGAGAGAAACCCGGTAGAAGCGGCCGTTCAAATTTTATTTTTCTGTTCCTTCTCTAACCTTCCTCGTCTCTGGGTAAATGAAACAAAGAGAAGAAATATTACTGAATGATCCAAGAAAGGCTATCGCAGGCTAACACAATTCTGAAATGAAGTAAGGGAAAATAATACAATAAGATGCCCCAAACTCACGCAATGGCTATCAAGTATAAGTACGTAATTCTAAAACGACTTGCTTCGAGCCCCAACACCGTACAATGCACTGGTTCTCTTTTGAAGAGTATTTTCCTTTAGCTACTATTCAGGTAGATTAGCTTATTGAACAGTTTGAGCCTCCGTTTCCACAACAGAGGAAGAAATAAGGAACATATAGCATGTCGATAGAGACGGGGAACCAATGCACGAAAGTGTTCCCACACAGGATCATGACGCGCATGGGAACAGCAAGTGAGGGAAGAAAAGAAAGAACACAATAAATTATGGTCAGTAGGGCTATGAAAGTCGAATGAAGCAAAGAAGAAGAAACAAAAGATGGACGTTCAGCAAGCCTAGCTAGTGGCTAAGTAACTTACAGGTTCTCTCTGGTGGAGCTGCTCCCTATAACATAGGTTAGACGAGCCTAAACTAACTTCACCCTATCGCCCATCCTATGCCTCCTGAGGGACTTTAAAGATGCAGGTAGCTCCTCTGTCTCTGTTCTGTACAGTTGCAATTATTATACCTACTGAATAGGTTATGCCTTTTGACAACCGTGATTTTAACATTATATTGAATAGTTCAAGTCTCAGTTTCCACAACAACGGCGATCTAACAGAGAAAGAAGACAGGGATATAGAGTATGATAGAAATATGAAACCCATGCACGGAGGTGTTCCTACACATAACCAAAGCGCATGGGAACCGCAGGTCGGGAAAGAAGCGAAAGAACAGAGGGAGAATAACATCAGTTGGAGTATGAAAGCGGAAGGAAGCAACGTGGGCACGAAGGGAAGACATCTCGAAGGCCTAGCTAAGCTAAGGTAACCTACAGGGTCCCTCTGGAGTCACTGCTCTCCCTAACATAGGATTGGAGAACTAGGATTTTTGTACAGTTCTCCAAGCACTTTTTTATAAAAACAAAAAAAAAAAAAGACATCACTTTAATAGAATTATCTATGTACTGTATCTTCTTAGACGGACGGGTGTGTAGTTACAAAACCAGTAGCAAACATGTTTCCTCTCGCTTTTGTTGGGCTAATGTTCTTAGGTGGCGGCTCTTTCCTAGTCCTACACTTTGTCACGACCTCCCCAATGATTACTGATACACCGAACTTGCCAATGCACGCAGTGCATCAGTCCACTTACTAAATTATGAGCACTAGCGGGACCCGTGGAATTCCACGGTTGAATAAAGAGTATACTTTCCAAAATGACCAAACCCTAACACGTTACACTATTGCAATTTACCTCAGTTTAACGTAATGCAGCTGTTATAACGTAGCCCACCCCGTCTGAGTAAACGTCCGTCGCTCATTCCAACTCAACAATGTCTGTCTATCCAAGCCTAATTAAGTCGTATAAGCTAACGTGACCGGTGGGAATTCGCCGATTAGTTTGCTCCCACTTTATAAGATGTAGCAATTTAAGCAATACGCTACTATAACGCACCTAACCTAACACAGCTCCTCTAACCTAACCTACCACATGATAACGCTAGTCACTTAATCCTGACGAATTCAGTCTAACGAAAAATGGGAACGTTACTTCCTAACCTTCTGATTACGCTGCTGTGGGTGCAGCTGGAACCCCTCAGAAATTCCACAGAACAGAAGCAATGTTCTCCAGTGATATCTCAGTCCCGTATCATCCGAATTTTCCCCTATCTATTATTGAATGAACCAGTGGCAATGCTAGAAACAAAATAATTGTTCTTTAATTATGATAGGTACCCTCGGACCAGTATCACGCATACCAAGGTTGAAAATGTTCCGAGTTTAGCCGTGAAGCGTCTACCCTAGACCTGCGAGCCGCATAGAAGCTGAAATGTGAACTTGACCATTTCTTCCTTTGATCCCTTCCCGGGTCGTATCCAAGAGTACCTCGGGACACTCAAATTTCCTTCTATCTATTAGTGAAGAGCGTGACACACACGGTTAGGGAATGTTTTCACTTACCTTATTTAATTTAGGTAGCGCTTCTAACTTAATCTACACCGTCTGAACTAACATCCGCAGCAAAACCCTGTCTATCGTTACGCAGTCCGTCTCTAACGTGAAGCGTGGGTGACCCGTGAGAATTTGACGATTTGTTAATGCTCTCACTTTATAAAATGTATCATTATTATTATATTGAGTAGTTTGTGTCTCCGTCTCCACAGCAAAGGCGATCTAACATAGGAAGAAGCAAGGGACACATAGTGTGACGATAGACACGTGGAACCCATGCACGAGGGTGTTCCCACACAAGATCAACGCGCATGGGAACAGCAAGTCGGGAAAGAAGAGTAAGAACAGATTGAAGAAAGATCGGTAGGAGTAAAAGATGGGAAGGAAGCAAAGTGGGCACGAAAGACAGCCGTCCCGAAGGCCTAGCTAATGGCTAAGGTAACCCACACAAACCCGCTGGGGGCGCTACTCCCCATAACATAGGATGGGCGAACCTAACTAACCTAACCCTATGACCCATCCTATGCCCCCTGAGTGGTTATAAAATGTATCACTCATTTGTTCTCTCAGGAGAGAATTCGCATTTGTGTCTTGATAAAAACATAGAAACACGACGGTACTTCTTGCAAAGTTCTCCTTTTATTTCCACACATTTTTTTTAAAGCTCCGTTTCCCACAGTTTACGGATAATTTAGCCCGCCATAAGGCTACACTTTCTAATTTTTTTTTGGCGTATCCGACTTTTTCTCACTATTTCGGAACCCGTGAATATTGCTGATCAACAACCCATCATTTTCCTGCTTTGTTTAATGCAATACAAAGCAGTGTACACTAAACGAAAATAGATTGGGACAGTTGTTTCATTCGCTGGAGAGTATTCTTTGGTTCTGAAGATGTCATTGCACTTCCTCAGACATAGCACTGTACTAGCTGATGCTTTCCCAGCAGCATATGCTCTTCGAAAAATAAATTTAGAGCAGAGATGCCCAACGCTACCAGTTTTCTTTATCCAGGGCGTATCTTGGCTACGCCTCAGACCCTATGAGGAATGCCTTCCGCTACCAGCAAAGCAAGTAAAATTTTTGTAAAGAAAAACGAAAGCGTAGATATGACACGGGTGAAATGAAGTAAAGTCTCTAATTTACGCCTATCTATTTGTGAAGAGCGTGACAGAAACACACACACACACGTAGAAACAAGCGTATTAATATTATGATACCGTATCGCTTAAGCCTCCTATGCTACTCGTGCTCTGAAGCATATGAAATTGCCAATACAGACCTATACTGATGCTCGGTAAATTACAGAGCATGAGAGTAATCTTTCCATTACACTGAAGATACCAGTATTAATTAATTCGCCTTGAGCTAACCGAAACATTAGTTGAGGCGAAAGTGCTTTGTTTAGACGCCGGATGGAAGTTCAACTTCCACTAGCCTCTTGCCCCCGTGGGCGGGTGGCTTTCACCCACTTTAGCCTGTCTGGGGTCAACCAACCGGTGTCTAGGTCTCGGAGACCCTAAAAA
>LQNS02004412.1:11484883-11502140 GCA_001587735.2 Parhyale hawaiensis | reverse complement strand
CTAGAATTTTGAAGAACTGGTAGTTTTGAAGAGCAGGAGAAGCAGCCTGTGGTGAGTCAATTTGGGATCCCTCCCCGTGCTTCGCCTGACCTTCTCGATGCTGGAGTCAAGGCGGATCTCTTTATAAACTGTATAGCAACGATGCGTCACTTGCGTTTCTTGCGTCACTTGAAGTGCGTCACTTGCGTTTCTTGCGTCACTTGAGTGCGTCACTTGCGTCACTTGACTGCGTAACTTGCGTCACTTGACTGCGTAACTTGCGTCACTTGATTGCGTAACTTGCATTACCCAATTTTGACCTTTTTTAGGGTCTCCGAGACCTAGACACCGGTTGGTTGACCCCAGACAGGCTAAAGTGGGTGAAAGCCACCCGCCCACGGGGGCAAGAGGCTAGTGGAAGTTGAACTTCCAGTAGGCTCTAAACATAGTGGGTTAAGGTACTCGAACATCACACGAATGCCGCAATGGCTCACCTCGATAGTTGACTTGATGGAGCTGAGAGCAGAGGCTCTCTTGAACATTTGCAAGCTGGCCTGTAGGTGGGAGTCAATACCTTCCCTGGAGCTGGGTGGAGGATCGCCTTCTCTGCATCCTCCACCCTCCAGCTGCTGCTCTAACCATTCTGCCACTTCGTTGTCTCTGTCCCAAAGGTGGCTCTGTAGGGCGGAAATTACACATACAGGCAGCGAAACCAACTATGATTTACACACAGGGTACATACATTGACAGAAGCGGGAGAAAGAACTAGCAAACATTGACACTTTGGGGACTAAGATGGTCCACATACGCGTAGTAGTATATCCAAAGGTAACTGGGGCTTCGGGGTCGTCTACCCATCTCGGACCGAAAATGTAAGACACATGGTCAACAAGGGCGCCACACTCAGTGGCTACAGTAAGGTATTCTCATCGGCAGAGGTACAAAACGCTATCTGGCACCATACAGTTGCTAATATTACCTCCGCCAAGGAGGTTATGTTTTCGTCGGGTTTGTCTTTCTGTCGTGTTGTTTGTCTGTCATTAAGATAACCCTGTCATTACGGTAACTCAAAAAGTTACGGACAGATTTGGAGAAAGTTTACACGGATTATTACGTATGTTAAGAGGAACAGATGATTAACTTTTGGTGAAGATCCGTTCAACCGTTTGTCAGCTTTTCTTAATTTGGGCATCATAACTGAAAAAGTTATGGACGGATCACTGACCGCAACAGTACTTGACTCTTAGGTCTGACGCTGGAGGCCAAAAGTCGGCAATGGAAAAATTGGATTTTCTCAAGAGCAATTCTTTTCCCTCATCTAAAACTGAAGAAAAAATTTCAAGGTACCCAACATGTTTCTTGCGGAGAAGGTATCTTGGATACGGCGGGGACGCACTTGGGCGCTTGCCTGCATTAGGCTCAGCATATGTTCATAATAGCTCTTGAGAAAACGCCATTTTTCCCATTTTCGCCGCCAGCGTCAGAGGCCACTTGAACCTAAGAGACAAGTACTGTTACGGTCTATGAACGGATCTTCATGAAATGTGCTCGAATAGTTAGAAACGTTACTAGCAATAAATTACCAAAATTTTATGATGATCTCTTTGCCAGTTTGTTTGCATTTATGTTTGTAAGTAATATAACCCAAAAAGTTACGAGCGAAACTTCAAGAAATTTATAGGAATTGTTAGTAAAAATACTGCAAGACAATCTAATTTTGGTGATGATCGGGTAATTTGTTTCTGTGTATGACTGACTATATGTTTGTCAGAACATAACCCAAAAAGTTACGTGTGGGTCTTCAAGAAAATTACCGACATTGTTATTTATGTCAAGAGTGACAAATGAGGAAATTTTTGTGATGATAAAAAATTTCAAGTTTCAGAACCAATTTGAATTTTTCGTTTACTTAGCTGTACTAGGCGGAGGTATGCTCTGTCAGAGTGCTCTAGTAATTACTATTATTAGATTGAGTTTTTTTTAAGTTCAATACGTGTAAGGGTTGTTAAAAGTACACTTGTATTCATAATGTTTAAAAATTTGACACCACGTTCTTGCCACTTCTAAAATCGTAAAGATTAAAGCAACGTTTCGATGTAACGTACATCATCCTCAGGCATATAGAATTTGAAATATACAGATAGAGTAATTTCAATAAACTATTCAAAAAAGATAGTGACTAGACAATGTCATTATGAATACAAGAGTATTAACAACCCTTACACGTATTCGACTTGAAATATTTAGAGTCGTTGAGAAATTAGTGAAGAAATATTAGATTGAGTGTTGTCACTCCAAATTCAGCTCGGCGGTTGAAGAGAGAAGTACTATGGAGTAATGCCCTAATCAGCATCATTGGGCCAGAATTTGCATATACGGATACAAAAGAACACCAATACTTTGAGACCAACACGAGGCGAGACACTATGTAACAAAGTTACAATGCACACAAGAATAAACATAAGAAGGAACCGAAAATGAGCAGAAGCACGAACCTCACTGGTGCCTCTCTCCTCCACGAACCAGCGCTGCAGCATAGCGTCGAGCTCCGAGTGGGACAGTCCGGGCCTCGCCTTCTCGATGTCTTTTTTGACGCGGTCCTCAGCCAGCAGCCGCCGCAGTCGCCTCATCTCAGCTCTCGCTGAGAGCCGGGTGCCGTGATACCTGAGATACTGCAAGAAGGAGTTGTACGCCTGCCCTCATAGTACGTCCAGGCGCTTGCAGTCAGCGACCTATTGAATACAAGACAGGGACCTCTACCAGTTCCGGGCAAAAAAAAATATGTAATATCTATTATTTTCACGGTCGGTGATGACTTCAATAATGAGCGCATAGTAAACAACAAGATTCTTACTGTCGTCATAGCTTAATTCACGAAGCTCTGAAAGTGCATTAGAGTCGCATCACCGTGTTCAACATTGACAATGTTGCTTGCAAACTTCAGATGAAGTTACACAAGCGCGGCCTGAGCTCACCTGGTGATAGATGAGCTTGAGAGAATCTTGTCTAAGGGCAAGTTTCTTTTTCAAAGTCCTGTGTTCGTCAGAGTCTGGTTCAGCTTTGGCAAGCTTTGCTGTGAGGTCCTTGACGACAGGGTCGAGCCGTTCCATCGCCCGCACCTGGTCCTTCAGTTTGAATTTGATCTCAACAGTTCCCTCAGGCTCGAGGACACCGCCTCTGCAGGGTATAATAATGCGCATAAAGTCGAATACGAAATGAACAGTTGCAAGGAGCGAGAGTTTCCGCGTTGCAGTTCAGGAGATCCCACCAAGTAGGAGTTTTGTCTGTTTCAAGGACATTTCGAGAAGCAAAGTACAGTACAAAACTTTTGGAGGATAGCATGAAGTGAGATTATTGTTATCATCATTACCATATTTTAAAAGAAGTGAGAACGATAGCATTTAGGGCAGTAGGCAGATTGCCGAGGTAATAGTGGTGGCTACCAAACCAATGATAACCAACACCTAAGAATTTCGCCATCTCCTACAGCCCCAGTTCCCAGGTGTGGAGGCAGCAAGTGAAGTATACGCAAAGAAAACCTCCGTATTGGCACAGCAACGTAAGATCAGGGGGTTACAGAGTCGGTCAATTTCAGACGCCGGAGCCGGAAACTGTAGCTCGAATTAAGAGTCTTGATACAGTGAATATGGGATTCTTTGGTTAAAAATAAAAGTCGGAGTCAGCAACTTGCAGGCCGCTGGGCCCAGGAGTCGGACCCCGACTTGATCTATTCGACTCTGCAACTCCGCTCAACAAAGAACAACGACTTGCAAAAGCTAAGGGACCATTTTTAAGGCAGCATCAAAGAGGGCAGCGTGGTAAATGCACAATAGTTTGTACAGGATACGCACCGGGACAAGGGGTCAGCATACATCTCCATGTAGCGCTCGTTGATGGTGGAGTCGATGACCACCCAGGCCCCACCTCTGAGCTCCGCGTATGGGGGCACATAAACGAGGATGGGTTGAGAGTAGCTTCTCAGGGCGTCCACAATGTAGGCGCCGAACTTGATGACTTGTTCGTACATATCTGTAAAACATATCAGAATCTATGTAGCTACACTAAAAGACAAGACTGAACAGTGTACCTGGCACACATATGCAACAATAAGAGAAAAACCAAACCATCGGGAATATTAAGGAAAGCTCAAGAACGCATGGAAGGAAAAAGATGTATCAATGACTCAAAAATCTAATAACGGCAGAGAAATCAGAAGCATTTCCTTTAAAAACACGGCGAACGGCTGCAATATGACAGATTCCATCTTGAAACACGCTAGCTAGCAACGCTCTTAAAAGGCATCGGTTGAATCAACCTGGCCGCGCACCCTAATTTCAAAATCTACATTCATTGGCTCGTGCTGCAGCTTGATACCCGCTGTCTCCCACAACCGACCATAACTTGTCAAAGCTTTTGCATCAGAGACGGAATGTTTATCTCAGCACTCATCCCTCCCCACAATAACGTCTGAACAGCGGAAATCCTGTCTGAATAAGCCAAGTATTGCAAGAATTAACCGCTCTGGGAGAGAGGTGTCACTCAGTACAGGCGTATGCGAGTGTGAGCCTACTTTTAAGAATTATACAGCTACTTCACCATTTAAGAAAGTGCACACTGTAGGAGCAGCACTGACCTTTCATGCCGCCCGAGAAGCCTCGCCAGTTAGCAAAGATGATGAGTGGCAGGTTCTCAACGTTGAAGTCATTGATGGCTTGAGACGTTTTGTAAGCAGAGTCCGGGAACCAAACTTGCCCAGCTTGTGACACAGTCTGGATGACAAAGGACAAACTTTAAATCTCCAAGTGATGCATGCTACTCACCAACATTACACGGATAGGGTGAACAGGGAATCAACAGCTAGTAAAAGCACACCTCATATGCATGTGGCACGAAAACACATTCAATATATATGTTGAATAACATAGTTCAAATAATTAAGATCAATTAGTACCGTTTTGTTTAGATAATGAAAATTCACGTTACTCCCAGAGCTGAAGTAAATACAGTTCACATACTGCCTGGACTTTCCATTCTCACTCGAGAAGCTCCTGGAACCCCACCGTAAAATGAGATAACTTTAAGCAGCCGCTTTTCCAATTTTAAATTGAACAGTGCGCGAGATAGCATGACGTACATAGTACACTTTTTACAATATTAAAATAGTAATAATAATGTCCGCATTTGTCACTTTCATATGATATAGAAAAGCGATTATATACTTAAAGTTACCCCAACGTAACCTGACTTTACGGTACACAAAAGGGAACAAACCCGCGAAACTAAAGCTGCACTCGCTCCCAGCAAACACAGCAGCTCCGAGCATGGGGCATGCAGGAACCTAATTTGAAGAATTTGTCTATCGGAAAATGGCTTTGGCATACACCAATATTCTCTCAGAATAAAAAGTTCAAAAGTTAATAATTTGAATGAGTATCTGAAAACGGCCTACTTAATGAGATCGGTTTGCCGTCACGTTCCAAAAAGGGAAGCAAGGAGTGGCTGTTAATAAGAAAAATATTTAACACTGTAACTAAAGATACCGTACGCACAGAAAGGCTTACGCAGCATAGCCTGCACTGACCTTAGCTTCCGAGTCCGGGTTGGCAGGATCGGCAGGCATGCTGAGCTCCACGGTGCGGGTCTCCACGATGATGGTACCTACAGGGATGCCGCCCAACCGGGCACGTCCCACAACAACGGACTGCGCCCACGGTGCCAGAATTTCCTGCAAAGCAACACTCGCATTATTTCCTCTTTAGACACGCGTCTTTGATCTCAAGGATCACCACCCCATGCGAGAGTGATGCATGATGTACGGATAATTTTGTGTTTTCAGATCCAACACAAGAATTGGCGCACAGCCACTTCGCAATTGAATTAAGAAACACTAATGATACAGGCTCAGCTGCAGAATGGGTAGGTAACAGAAAATCCCGTCAAAAGAGGATGTTTGTCTTTATTTCTGTTATGTTAGGCAGCAGCAATACCATTTGTTGTTTAACCCTCAGGGACGGAGTTCTAAGTGCCACCCACTTTGACCGCAACGGAGGAAACGGGGTGAAGTTTTTCGATTTTGCAGCACAGTGCGCCAGGAATATGAGAAAATTTATAGATCATACATTAACGATCAATACTATGTAATAAAATCATCACCTACAACTATCTGCAATTACGATATATGTAGTAACTAGTCAGGACAAACGGACAGTAACTGCAAGAGTAAATGAATAGATGACAATAGCAGAAATTTGGATGAGAGCATCATCCTAGCCAATATTTACCTGGAAAGAGCCCTTGTCAAAGAAGCCGCTCTCCCACTCGAGGGTTGCGGGGTTCTGTCGCCCAGCAGCAAGGTGGCGAGGGTCGTAAGGGGTGCGGTCAGGAGTGAAAACGACCTTGCGCTCCACGGGGTCCGTGGGAGCCAGTACCGGCAGAGGGGCATCTCGGTACTGGTCAATCACATAAACAACTCAATTAAGATAGTATTCCAAAGAACCACATCGGGGTAAACTTATTCATTAGAGCTTGCATGCACCCAAATGCATATAAGCAATGCAATGGCTGGAAGCTTCCAGGACTTGATGCAATAAATGTCGCGTTCGATCACTGGCACTTAATATCTTCCGGGAAAGCACACACAATCAAGACGATAATAAGTACACTAATTATAGTATTAGATACTGAAGCACAGACATTCCAACTCTCTACCAGTCGAGCTAGTATACTTCTCGAAAGAAACTCCGCAAATCTATGACGGTGATAGGTACACTATTTGTGAAGGAAGCGTGTACACACTGCCAATGTACAAAGGTAAATGTATTGTCAGCCTGACCGGAGACTCTCTCTGGGAAACCAACAGTACTGTTTCGTTCTGCAGTTTCTTAGTTAAGCCTCAAGAGGATTACGCGGCTGCCTGCCAGAGCTTTGGCGTTAGAGGCGGAAGTATCATGTGAAATTTGTGCTCCATAACCGTCCCTATTTCCGGTTAGGGGTCAGTACTCCCACACAACAGAGTGAGAATGCCAGAAACGCTGACGCCAATCATCGCAAGAATTTATCTGCGTGGCAGGGAGGTAAAATCTGGAAATGCAACAAGCAAACGTAACATTCTCAGCACCGGAACCATCCCTCTGTTATTGATAGCACAGCTGATAATTTTTTATGTACACACATTACCATTGGAATAATAAGAGGATGAAGCAAGAACACAACCAAAGCTCTTAATACGATGAAAAACACATTACCTCTGGCACGTACGACAGCCACTGCAACAACGTCTGCACCGCCTCGAGATCATTGGCAGCGACCTTGTGGCTCACGCCGTTCTGGTGCATGATGTCCACGCCGCCCAGCTGAGCGTTGCTTGTGTACACCTCACGGCCCAGCAACTGTAGGGAGTGAATAAGTCATTGGAGCTTCCACAGAAACAGCTACGGTGTTTCACGAGAGGAAAAGGAAGGGAAATGTACTATGCCGACAGAAATGTGGAGCTCATGAATGAAGATGTTCCAAGGAAATGGATTCAATTCTGTCAATCGCTGGTAAACTATAATGGAAAGCTGTACTCCTATGATCCATAACTTTCGTATAGTATAGAAGATATACCTGGAGCGCAATTTAGGTTTTCTAAGAGTTTTTATTAAACTTGCAAGCTACACATACGGACCTTGTTGAGCGCGCCGAAGCCGGTGAGGATGATGTGCGAGCTCTCCACCTGCACAACCCTCTGCCCGAGTCGCACGAGGTATGCTCCGATGCCAATAGCTCGGCAGGTCACCATCGAGTAGGTAACAATCTCGCGGTACGCCTGTGACGTCTCTCCCGCAATCATGCCGGAGTGCTGCAAGTTCTCCACACCCAGGCCGTACTCTTCACCTGTTAAGCGGACAGCTTATGTTCAGAAGAAGTAGAGTGACGATTTAAAACCAACTAACAATATCTACGACTATTATCATTATTATACTGAGTTTTTTAGGCTTCTGCTTCCATAACATAGGCGATCTCACAGAAGAAGGACACGGGATATACAGTATGAAATAAAGGTGGAACCCTTACACGAGGGTGCCCCTCCAAAGGAACAACACGAATGGAAAGAGTAAGTCGGGAAAGAAGAGAAAGAATAGAGAAAAGAAACATCGGTACGCAAGAAAGTAAGACGTCCCGAAGGCTAATGAGCTAAGGCTAAAGCAACCTACATGGTCATCGGGGGTCGCTGCATCCCTTAACATAAGTTGGGCGGTCGAACCAAAGTAACCTCACCCTATGGCCCATCTCATTTCCCTGAGGGGCTGGATATCTACAACTGCTGCCGAATATCAGACCAATAAATCTGTGATAGCAGACTCAAATCTCAGAAACTAATATCCATTGCTATTCAACAAGTCAAACGTTAGGATATGAAGTAACTGTATTGAAGCATAGATGTGAACTTCTAAAGCACTTGATATCTGGCCAACTAAATACCTTCAGATTTTCTGCATGCTTTGGCACTACAGCAGTGGGCAACGCCAAGCACGAACAAGGAAAGTAACCTGACCTATGATGGCGACGATTTTGTGCCGAGCTTCGCCATCGTCCTCAATGAGCTCCGTTTGCAGGATGTTGCGGGGAGCTACTTTCTTGTGGTCGGCAGGCGTAATGTAGAGATATTTGAAGCCCTGTGCGCAAGAAAAGTATAATGTAATACAAGTTAGTAATTTGCTACTTCCTATTTCAGTAACTCCAATTTACTTCTATCGCAATAGTAAGACAAAAAGATCCTTCCAAGTACCGGCGCACCGAGTTTCCCAAAAGGCTGCTGCGATCGTCAATTGAATATAGGTAAGTAAGTGGGAGCGGCTAGCTCTCTTACATCGGCAGTACTGGGTTCTTGATGTTCATACGATGTGCACTGCAGAAGGGGATCTCCTGTCGCACGGGAGTAATTCTTGCCAAACCAGTCTGACATTCCATTAGGAATTATAGTTAGGAAACCCAACACCCATTAGGAATTTCAGATTTTTCTGTTAGATACAATAGGCACCTAATAGCAAAGAATTTAAAAGTATTAGAATCATATGCATAAGCCGCCAAAAACTATTCCTAATGCTCAAACTCTGCAGTACCGTTGCAAATTCTGACTTTGGTTCATGATTCATTATCGCTACAGTTTAATTTCGTTAGTTGCTTCATGTAACTAAAAATACTTCTCGTTGTGTATTCAGTGTACTGATGCTTGATTCAATGTAACCTGAAACGTCTGCAGAAATGCTTTTATTTACGACGTTGGTCTTACTGTTTATACTGCGAGTGAGACTGCATAGTAATCTGCCCATATCTATTAAGTTGGCAATGCTATTGCAGGACACCCTAAGATGAAGACAGATTTTACACGGCAACTTCAGGAGACACACGTAGATAAGCGCAACCTTGCTGAAGCGCAAGAATCGAGGCACCCTTGGTCAGAGACTAGAGGCCTCTGACTGCCGATGATTTCAGAGTTGATATTATTACCTCCGCCAAGGTTATATTTTTGCTAAGGTCCATTCTTCAGTCTGTCTGTCTGTCTGTCTGCAAGCAAAATAACTCAGAAGTTATTGACATCTTTATGAAACCTATAAGGACGATTAAGCATGCCCAAACAGATGATTAAATTCAATTGATGATCCGTCACTCTGTTTGGTTAACTGTCTACCATTGTCTTAGCACTGCGTTGATTAGCGGAGTTCTGAGTTCTCAGAGCGCAGCTCTAGCTCAAATATACACAGGTGCCATGAAGTAACAAGGGAGAAGCCAAAATCCTAGAGCTTCAGCTCCCGCCCATAAATAAAAAAAACTAAAAAATTAGCAAGAAATCACACCTTATCGGGCTGCTGCGGATCCTCCCACGCCACTTTGAAGAGACTTTTGATCTCGTTAGCAAGGCCGATGCGAGCACCAGAGTTGGCAGCGATGTACAGTCGCGGAATCTGAACACAGACAACATATAGCACAAAATAAACAAGTCAAGGGATACTTCTTTGTCATACGATTCATGGATGCATGAGTAAGCATAATAGCAGTAATACAATAGTTGGGTGAATTACTAGCATTGCGCAAATTACATCATCATCATCGCCCTGGATTCACAGGTATGAAATACTTCACATTATTATGAGTATTACATGCTATATTCCTACTCTAAGCCTCCCCACCCACAGCATACACTGAGAACCAAAGAGAGGAACATGAAGGCATATAAACAATGTCGATAGAAACGTGAAACCCGGCATACGACACAATTCACGGGCACTGTTAACGGAAAGAGAATGTCAGGAGGTATCTGTGTAAAATTATAGTCTAAGGAATACATAGAACATTACGATATTCTGATAAATTACCTTGAGCTGACGAGCTCGCTGAGAAGCCTTAAGGAAGAGAATATCCTCCTTGGGCCCGAAGGAGCCGATCTGATGGGTGATGTCATTGCAGATGATGATAACGTCCCGCCCGTCAGGATACTCGGGCGTGTGGAGGGTCATGTGCCACGCCACCATGCCGATCTAGGTAGAATCGTTAACATTATCAGGCCCGATTAAAAATCCGTTATCAACATAAGGGCCAGGGTTGCAGAGTCGAAGACGGATATGCTTGGGCTAAGAGTCAAAGTCAGAGTCGGACACTCGCTCGTCGATGGAGTAACAAATGTGTACCTCAAATACCATTTCGGGAACGGATATTTCAGTCATTCGCAGTAACGGGTTAAGAAAAAGAGTGAGAGTATTACATTGGAGGAAACGAGGAAGTTGGGAGTTTAGAGACCCAATGAGCCGGTTTCAGACACTGACTGTACCCAAGACCCGCACTCGGACTGTCGGACTAAGTCCATCCGACTCCACAGACCTGGGAATAGCCTATCTGATAGCGAAACGTGACCAAAATGCTTCCAGTCGGCGTTAAAAGTCAAATAGATGGTCGGTATGATATTCATCACAAGAGAGAAAATTGCTCAACAGGAAAGCGAAATATGTATGATGCAGAAAACTTACATCATTCTCGCCAGGCAGTCTCTTCTCTTCGATGAGGCCATCACCCTTGGGGTCGAGCACGAGTTCCTCGACACTGAGCAGGTGGCTGGGCACAGCGGTGTCGGGCACTCCTGCAACAGACCAACACTTCCAAAATTAACTATTATTGCTTGATTTGAATCCACTGTGTGCTTTTCTCTACACCCGACAATAACTTATGGGCAAACATAGCTTAAAAGTAAGCAGCTAAATAGGTTATTTTGAAGAGGAAAAGAGAGACAGTTTTACATGTCATTATTCATCGGCACGAAAAAGTACACTATCATTATTCGAATTATTCATTGGGGTTATACTCTGTATAAAGGTTCTTAACACATTACTCACCCTTCAAAAATAATAACAAATACACGAAGTACAGAAGAGCTGATGACAGGGTTTGCAAGGAAAAATCGAGTGAGATGAATAGACGCCTCAAAGTGTAGCTTGTTATCTTCTACGTCAAAATATTGACACTATATACAACGAAAGTGCAAACACACCTCGCTCTTTTAGATGACTTTTCCAGAGTTTCTCGAGCGCCTGCTTCACCATCTCGGGGAAGTCGTACACGTAGGTGGTGCCAATGTGTTGTGCCTGGAATCTCTTGAGCTGCAGGGAGCCTTTAGTAATATAGGGCGTCGACACCGGCAAGCCATGCAGAGGGCCCTGGCGAGCCGCGAAACCTTCGAACTTGATCTGCAACCAGTAAATGAGTCCATTAATAAACTGGAACAGTGATTGGGTGGGGCCATTACACGGGAAAATAAGCCACTTTTTTCACTGATCAGAATCCACTGAGCTAAACTGCGTTTCAAATTCTTTTACTTAACCAGATAGCGGTCGACAGTGCTGCTGTAGCTAATAAGCATGAGTTTTCCTAATCACCAAGAGGTACAAACGTCGACAGTAGGCAGACACATGCAAAATAAACACTTTTACGATGACCAAAAATTTAGAAACTCGTTAGTTTTCAAGATACTGAGGCTAAATATAGCAACTTTCGAGCCCAGTTTGTCACAGTCGCGTGTCTCCCAAATGACCCATGGTCTGTATTCGCCGCCGAATGGGGCTACGCTACAACGGAGCTCCGGTCCATATCGCCAGGCATTCTGTCCAGTATCTGAACACACCTCTCCCAATAGCTGGATAGAGCGTAATGCACAAGTGGCATGAGCTCCAACTTCTCAAAACATGAGGCCTTTAAATTTCTTTTTCTTGGGGATCACGTAAAATCATTGATTTACAAAACACTAATGGTGTCGAGTCTGAGAAGGATCTTTTCGCGAAGATATCGGAACAAGTAATATCGCTAAAGAATCAAGAATTTTGTATCGTGACTGGTAATCCATTCGGAAGACGTACTAAACGTGCACTGATGCAGTCATATCTAACAGTTATTGTAAGCTTTGTTTGGCAAAATATCTGTCTCTAATATTAGTTTCGTTTTCCACTACGGCACGGCAGTAGTAGTAGTAGTAGTAGTAGTAGTAGTAGTAGTAGAGCAAGATAGTTGTTTAAGCCTCCCTAAATTAGTATGTACATGGATTTCTAGGAGAGGGAAAGGAGGGACATATAGTATGTCGATAGAAACGTGGAACCCATGAACGGTGTTCCCACATATAATACATTCTATGGGCAATACCATAATAATAATCAACGTGCATGAGAACAGCCAGTCTGGAAAGAAGAGGAAGAACAGACAAAAGTGATACCAGAAAAAGTATGAAATCGGGAGGAAGCAAACTGGGCACGAAAGAGACTTCCCGAAGGCCTGGCTAATAGCTAAAGTAATCTACATAATCACCTTGGGGCGCTGCTCCCCATGGCATAGGATGGGCGAACCTACACTAACCTAACCCTGCCGCCTGAGGGAAAACGACAAACCTATTCACCGTTTAAACTAGTTACCCAAAGCACTCTTTTCTTTTCTTAAGAAAAAAATTCACAGTCGTCACATGGGCGCTGTTTAATATTTGAGACCTTACATGGAAAATATATCGACTACACATTACTAGACGAGGTACAAACACAAAAGTGTCCTATTAAGTAACCCATTTCATTTAGCTACGACTAATCTAAGAGACTCCGGGGGCACATACCAAATGATAAAGAATTTCCTAGGTAACCTGTCCAGCCAGCATCTCTGCAAGATCAGAAGGTAGCTCGAAGACCTTGCATGTATTGAAAACAAACCTGCCCAGTGAGCTTGTCTGTCACTTCTTTGTAGAGGTTCATATCGAGGAGGTAGCCCGATTCGTTGGAGAGCGTCAGTCTGATGGCTATAGGGTGGTGCTGAGGGCTGTGTCGGATGTACATCTTGATCTCCGCCTGCAGCACCCGCAGACTCCAGAGACGCCGCCCGTACCGATTCACAATGGAACGAATGGAGTCTTGGATCTGGCCAATAAATATGCATAGCTACAATGTGGACAACAGCGCATTGTAAAATATGCAGTCTGTAAATATGGCGGCTCAAGTTTTTCGGGGCGAACTAAATGCGCATCTTCTCATAATTACGTATCACATTATGTAGCTTAGCCTACATTTCCACGACAGAGGCGATGACACACAGAAAAAAAATGGACATACAACATGTCGATAAAGCATGGAACCCGAGCACGAGGATGTGCCCACAAAGGATCAACGCGCATGGGAACAGAGAGGTGGGACGGATGAGGAACATCAGATTAAAGGATCATCAGCACGAGAATTAATAAGGAAGACAGCAAAGTGGGCACAAAGGACAAATGCCCCGACGGCCTAGCTAAAGCTGAGGCTACCTACAGGGTCTCCTTGGGGTCGCAACTCTCCGGAACATATTAGTACAGGTTTTACTAGCGCTTCAAAGGCACAATGCTATATCGCGCCGAACTATTCCTGTGGTTATCCACAGGCTCGTTCGCCGCCAGGGCGCGAAGTGTGTCTCATTTCATGTTAATTGGAAGTGTTAAGGAGGGGACTATTATTAATTTTGTACCAAGTATATGTATTTAGCAAACAAGGGGATAATGTCATAGTTGGTGGTGGTATCTATCGTGATGGGTTCATCATAGTTCATTGTAGAGATCACATCTAATAAGGAAGGTCTTAAGAGCGTCTCTGTTAAATTGGCCACGGGGCCCCTCAGCCAGCATTCCCCGGAGTATGGAGTCAGCATCCTGTCCATAAAGGTCCAGATAGCAGTCCCTCCGCTCGTTGGAGAAGGTAGGGCACTCGGCCATCAGATGTAAGACGTGAGGAGTACGACGCAATCGTCGCAATAGGTTGCGGGAGCCCCGCTCGCAAATAGTCATGAGTAAGTCTCGTGTGCCCAATACGCAGGCGGCACAGTACAACGTCCATTCGACGGTCGTTGCTATTGGATGAGTGCCCTTGTCAGACGGTTTTCTTGATTTTTCGTAATTTATTGTTTCTCTGGGCCAGCCACTGGGACTGCCATAGTTCGCGCAGGTTTCGCTTGATTAGCGAGTAATAAGGGACTGCACGGTTTGCCGTAGACAATTCCGTCAGGGCCACCTGCCTCGACTCTTCATCAGCGAGCTCGTTGCCCGCAACGTCGACATGGCCAGGCACCCAACAGATACACACTGTCTTTCCGGTGCGTTGCAATTGTTGTAGCATGGTAACTGACCGCCGTGACCGGTGAATTTAAAGTTTCACCATTTGGTGCGGTGCAGCACAGTACTGCCTGGCTGTGGCGATAGGCTTAAGCGTTGCCGTGCGATGACACGTGTAGTGGCCGGCATTGGGAAGGTATATAAGCTGGGGTCTCTCCAGCCTGCGGCAGTCAGCTGTCGACTGTCGTGGTGACCGGTGGTGCTGTTCCTGCTCTGCACTGTGCCGTCTACGTGACTTATAACTTTGTCACAGCCGGTTGCCAATCTTTAGTATGCACCACCCTGTTCTGTAACTTTCAGTATCTTCGCGTAATAAAACTGCTTTTAAATAATGAGCTTTTACTAAGACAGTCTTCGCACCAGCAAGGTTAGAATAGCTGCATCGAGTGCTACTTGTGCCTAGTGCCGGCCGGCTTGATCGCACCAAATCTTTACGCCGAACAAACTTCACTATTCCTGGGAATTCTTGATAGTACTTGTGGCCATCCAGTGAAACCCTCAACGAGGAAGTGCTTAGAATCCAGGTGACAGTAACTATTCGGTTCATGACGGGGTGGATGCTGTCGTATATGCTCGGGTGGCCTGTACTACACTCAGTGAGTCTGAGAATATAGGAAAGTTGCGTTCATTGCTGTCTCTTATGAGGAGCAGCGCTGCGCACACGCCGAACAGCTCGGCGGCGAAGGTCGAAGTCTCCGGCAATAGCCTGCATGCTCTGGTTTCATCAGTCGTAGCAGCAGCGCAACCCACTCGGTGCGCCATCTTAGAACCATCGGTGTAGATGTGGGTAGAATCACCATGTTGGTCCCTCACGTGTTCCATGAAGAGGGTTTTCAGTAGGCGAGGGTGGCAGTCTTTTTTTTTTTGGGTATTGTGTGCCGGGGCAGAAGGTTGAGACTGGTATGCGCCAGGTTGGTTGGTCTCTAAAAAGGGCCCGGGCCACTTTAAATGGCTCGATTTCCGCCATGAACGTGAGCACTTCGTAGTCGGTAGAGGAGGAAAGTTTGTACAAGAAGTCAGCCCTTTTTTCCCGGTCTTGGCACACACCGTTCCACGCCGGAGATTGGGGGACTTCTTCTAAACGAGCTAGGTATTGATAGGTAAGTTGTGCCCTGCGTTGCTGCAGGCAGGGTTCACCACTCTCAGCGAGAAGGCTTGGTATGGGTGAGGTGCGGAAACCTCCGGTGCATATCCTCAGTGCTGCATTGTGTACAGCGTTCAGTTGTGATAGGGCGGAAGTTCTCGCGGACTGATATACGACACAGCCATGGTCTAGTCTGGAGCGCACCAGGGTTTGACAGAGGTATAGAAGGGCTTGCCGATCGCACCCCACGACAATGTCGTCAAGTGTTTGAGTAGGTTGAGCCTATGCAAGCATTGCGCTTTCAACGTCTGGATGTGTGATTTCCATGATAGGCGTCTATCTATCATCATTCCAAGGAATTTCACTTCTTCGCGATAGGTTATCTGTTGTCCGTACATTGTGAGATCAGGTGACGCTGCAAGTCTGGCTCGCCTTATGTGGAAGGCAGAGGTCTTGGCAGCAAAGAAGGTGAAACCATGATCGGTCGCCCAGCCACACACGCGGTTAATGGCTCGCTGCAGCCGTCGATGTAGGACTTCCAGGTGTCTCGAAGAAGAGTATAGCATCAAATCGTCTACGTATAGTGAATCGTGCACGTACTGGAGGAGGTCTGCTAGGATGTCGTTTAGTGCTAGCAGAAACAGGGTACAGCTAATGATGCTCCCTTGCGGGACCAATTCATCCTGCATCATTACAGGGGAGAAGGCCTGTCCCACTCTGACCCTGAAGCGCCGCTCCTTCAGGAATTGCTGCAGGTAATAGGCCATGTTACCTCGTATGCCTATTTTGTGTAGTTGTAGAAGTATTCCGTGTCACCAGGCTGTGTCATAGGCCTTTCTAAGATCAAAGAAAACGCAAATGGTGTGCCATTTAGGCGTTTTATTCTTTGTAATGTAATTTTGTATGCGTACGACGGCATCTGTGGTGCTGCGGGACTGTCGGAAACCGTGCTGTACGCTGCGGAGAAGCTTATTGGCTTCCAGATGTCTCATCAAGCGGATGTTCACTATTTTCTCCATGATTTTTCCGGGGCAGCTGGTCAGCGCAATAGGGCGGTAACTAGTTGGTTCTGTGGGGGGTTGTCCGGTTTTATGAAAGCTAATACGGTGGCGAGACGCCACTGTCGCGGGTAGTGGTGTGATGTCCAAATTTTGTTGTATATTGTTAAGAGTGCTCGAACTGCTGTATGACGCGCATGCGTTTCAACATCTTATAGTGAATACCATCGGGACCGGGACTAGTGTTTTTGCACTGAGGGCGTTAGAGACTTCCAGGGGCGTTACAGGCTTCCAGTGCAGTAATTGCGTCGTTGTAAGGCTCCTCGTCATCTTCGTGAAAGGCTTCTAAGTCCGGGGGGCTTTGTTCCAATGCTCTCTTCCTTGCCTGAAAGGCAGGCGGGTATGTCGCGCCACAGCTGACCTCGCTGAAGTGCCGTGCCAAGCGGTCGGCGACCTGGTCAGGTTCCACAATGGTCACGCCATTCTCCTTTATACAAGGAGGGCCGTGGCGCGGCTTACCGGTCATCTTTTTAACGCGCTGCCAGACCTTGCTCA
>LQNS02004412.1:11468917-11479696 GCA_001587735.2 Parhyale hawaiensis | reverse complement strand
GGACCTGCATGATACTCCCGTCCGCATGTTGAGGAAGAACGTCATAGAGTCCATAGTGCCGTGGGCCGAGAGTCGCTCTCGACTCTACTGGCGACTGCGGCGGCTGCTGGCTGAGGACCGCGTCAAAAAAGACATTGAGAAGGCGAGGCCCGGGCTGTCCCACTCGGAGCTCGATGCTATGCTGCAGCGCTGGTTCGTGGAGGAGAGAGGCACCAATGAGGTTCGTGCTTCCCCTTGTCATGTTGCTCATTTTCGGTTCCTTCTTATGCTTTTTCCTGGTGTGCATTGTAACTTTGTAACATAGTTTCTCGCTTCGTGTTGGTCTCAAGGTGTTGGTGTTCTTTTATATCCGTAAATGAAAATTCTGGCCCAATGACGTTGATCAGGGCATTGTGTCTAGTCACATTATCTTTGTTGACTAGTCTATTTTAATTACTCTACCTCTATATTTCAGATTTTATATGCCTGAGGATGATGTACGTTACATCGAAACGTTGCTTTAATCTTTACGTTTTTAGAAGTGGCCAGAAGGTGGTGTCAAGTTTTTAAACATTTTGAATGCAAGTGTATTTTTAACAACCCTTACACTTATTGCACTTGAAAAACTCAATCTAACAATAATTATTACTAGAGCACTCTGACAGAGCATACTTCCGCCTAATACAGCTAAGTAAACGAAAAATTCAAATTGGTTCTGAGACCAGAAATTTTTTATCATCACAAAAGTTTCCTCATTTGTCACTCTTGACATAAATAACAATGTCGGTAATTTTCTAGAAGACCCACTCGTAACTTTTTATGTTATGTTCTGACAAACATACAGTCAGTCATACACAGAAACGAATTACCCTATCATCTCCAAAATTAGATTGTCTTGAATATTTCTACTAACAATTCCTATAAATTTCTTGAACTTTCGCTCATAACTTTTTGGGTTATGTTACTTACAAACATAAATGCAAACAAACTGGCAAAGAGATCATCATAAAATTTTGGTCATTTATTCCTAGTAACGTTCCTAGCTATTCGAGCACATTTCATGAAGATCCGTCCATAGACCTCAGCAGTACTTGACTCTTGGGCCCAAAGTGACCTCTGCCGCTGGTGGCGGAAATAGGAAAAATATGGTTTTCTCAAGAGCTATTATGAAGATATGCTGACTCGGTAATGCAGGCAAGCGTCCAAGTGCGTCCCCGCCGTATCCAAGATACCTTCTCTGCAAGAAACATGTTCAGTGCCTTGAAATTTTTTATTCAGTATTAGATGAGGGAATAGGATAGCTCTTGAGAAAATCCAATTTTTCCATTGCCGACTTTCGGCCGCCAGCGTCAGACCTAAGAGTCAAGTCCTGTTGCGGTCTATGATCCGTCCATAACTTTTTCAGTTATGTTGCCCAAATTAAGAAATGCTGACAAACGGTTAAACGGAACTTCACCAAAAGTTAATAATCATCTGTTCCTCTTAACATACCTAATAATCCCTGTAAACTTTGTCCAAATCTTTCCGTAACTTTTTGAGTTATCTTGATGACAAACAACACGACAGACCCGATGAAAACATAACCTCCTTGGCTGGGGTAATAATAGTAACTGTATGGTGCCAGATAGAGTTTTGTACCTCAGCCGATGAGAATACCTTACTGTAGCCACTGAGTGTGGCGCCCATGTTGACCATGTGTCAAATTTTTGGTGCAAGATGGGTAGACGATCCCGAAGCCCCAGTTACCTTTGGATATGATATACTACTTCGCGTATGTGTACCATCGTAGTCCCCAAAGTTTCGATGTTTGCTAGTCCTTTCTCCCGCTTCTGTCAATGTATGTACCCTGTTTGTAAATCATAGTTGGTTTCGCTGCCTGTATGTGTAATTTCCGCCCTACAGAGCCACCTTTGGGACAGAGACAACGAAGTGGCTGAATGGTTAGAGCAGCAGCTGGAGGGTGGAGGATGCAGAGAAGGCGATCCTCCACCCAGCTCCAGGGAAGGTATCGACTCCCACCTACAGGCCAGCTTGCAAATGTTCAAGAGAGCGTCTGCTCTCAGCTCCATCGAGTCAACTATCGAGGTGAGCCATTGCATCATTCGTCTGATGTTCGAGTAACGTAACCCACTATAATATTAATACTGGTATCTTCAGCGTAATGGAAAGATGAGACTCACGCTCTGTAATTTATCGAGCATCAGTATATGTCTGTATTGGCAATTTCATTTGCTTCAAAGCACGAGTAGCGTAGGAGGCTTTTAGAAAGTGGACTGATGTACCGCGTGCGTTTTCAAGTTCGGTGTATCAGTAATCATTGGGTAGGCCGTGACAAATTGTTGGCCTAGGAAAAAGCCGCCACCTAAGAACGTTAGCCTAACCAAAGCGAGAGGAAACATGTTTGCTACTGGTTTTGTAACTTCACACCCGTCCGTCCAAGAAGATACATAGATGATGCTATTAAGGTGATGTCTTTTTTTTTTATTTTTTATAAAATAGTGTTTAGAGAACTATGCAAAAATCCCTCAGAGCGCATAGGAAGGGTCGTAGGTCATAGTTAGGCTTGTTACGTTCTCCCATCCTTTGTTACGGAGAGCAGTGACTCCAGAAGGACCCTGTAGGTTACCTTAGCTTAGCTAGGCTTTCGGGACGTCTTCCATTACGTGCACACATTGCTTCCTTCCGCTTTCATATTCCTACTGATGTTATTCTCCCTCTGTTCTTTCGCTTCTTTCCCGACCTGCGGTTCCCATGCGCGTTGTTAATGTGTGGAAATTCCTCCATGCATGGGTTCCCTATTTCTATTGTCATACTATATATGCCTGTCTTCTCCCTCTGTTAGAGCGCCGTTGTTGTAGCAACTGAGGCTTGAACTATTCAATATAATGTTAAAATCACGGTTGTCAAAAGGCGTAACCTATACAGTCCGTATAATAATAACTGTATAGAACAGAGACAGAGCAGCTACCTGCAACTTTAAAGTTCCCTCAGGGGGCATAGGATGGGCGATAGGGTGAAGTTAGTTTAGGTTCGTTTATCCTATATTATTGGGAGCAGCGCCTCCAGAGGGAACCTGTATGTTACTTAGCCACTAGCTAGGCTTGCGGGACGTCCGTCCTTCGTGTCTTCTTCTTTGCTTCATTCGATTTTCATAGTGCTACTGACCATAATTTGTTGTGTTCTTCCTTTTCTTCCATGATTTGCTGTTCTCATGTGCATTGTGATCCTGTGTGGGAACACTTTCGTGCATGGGTTCCCCGTTTCTATCGACATGCTATATGTTCCTTATTTCGTCCTCTGTTGGGGAAACGGAGGCTTAAACTGTTCAATAATCTAGTCTACCTGAATAGTAGCTAAAGGAAAATACTCTTTAAAAGAGAACCAGTGCCATTGTACTGTGTTAGGGCTCGAAGCAAGTCGTTTTAGAACTACGTACTTGTACTTGCTAGCCATTGCGTGAGTTTGGTCAATCATATTGCATTATTTTTCCCGTACTCCATTTCAGAATTGTGTTAGCCTGCGATAGCCTTTCTTGGATCATTCAGTAGCTAATATTTCTTCTCTTTGTTTAACTTCTCCAGAGACGAGGTAGGTTGGAGAAGGAACAGAAAAAAATATTTGAGCGGCCGCTTCAAGCGGGTTTCCCTCGCTAGGGGTTTTTGGAAACTTCTGTGACGTCATCATTCCTCCCGCCCCTCTGGGAGGGGTTAGGTTCCTTCGGGCGGCCGGAGCCATAGTAGGTACCGTACCTCAGATCGTCTTGGATCTCAGCATAGGCAACATCTCCTCCAGCGCAACGCTTCTCTTCCTGTGCTAGTGTTAGCCTCTTCTCATCTGTATGCCCTCCACTGGATCGATCATCTCTGTACGTCGACAGGACAGCGTATCAAGATAATCTAGTTTCGTTGCTCGAAACTCGTACTGGTGTGATTGTAGATGTTGTTTGTGGTGAGGGCTTAACGATATGGAAATACAGTATATGGAGTGAATATGTACAGTGAGACTAAATAGACACGAAATCTTTTAGCAACCACGGATCACTGTAGGGATCACTCACAGGGTGGATACGGTGGTAAAACTATGACTATAATAATAATAATGCTCGAAGCTCGGCGCTCAGTGCTCGGGAACTAGCGTCTACCTTCCCTCAACACTGCTTATTGAAGACGCTAAGGGAAATCGAGGTTCGGTGCTCGATAACTAGTGTCTACCTTACCTCCACACCTCAGCTCTACCTGTCGAAGACGATACGTCGTTCCCCTTGGCTACAGAACGACGTAGTGCCCTCAATAGACGTCGCTCTCTGCGAACTTCGAAGTCTGGCCTTGGTAAAATCGTATAGGGCACTCCCGCGCCTCTCTAAAATACACTCTAGATAGACCTTTCGTTTCTAGAGTACCAATCGTCAGGATTATGACGACGGCGGGTAAGTCGTCGATAACACCAGCTTTTGAACTCCGATACACGGATGCCTCCCCTTCCCGGTATTTACGTGCACGTGGGAACCCCCGGCGTCCGCCCACGTCGTCCCATCAGAGGACCTAGAGATTAATATCAGTTGAACCACTGTCGACCACAAAGCCTTTCGTTCGACAAAGGTAGCTGCTAAGAAATCGAGAGCAGTCTACTTCTACTCCGCTACGAATCTACAGCCCAGCAGCTCACCCTCAAAGGGGTATTTTTCCTTCAACTACAGGAAAGATGCCGTTGGCCCTCTAAGATAGCACCTCCTAGCCTACCACGCCTCGATTCTTCCTACCAGAACGACGGAGAGTTTCTCTGTCCTTATTCAGCTTGTAAGAAAGATATCTCGGATTTTAAAAGCTCCCTTTACCAAGTTTACTGGTACTTAATGAACTATTTTGTTATCCTTGGTGGAGGGACGCTTAACATCAGCTGACTCGGGATAGATCTCTGGGATACAATTACTATAATTGTATCCAGGCTGTACGACACCTTCCCGTGGTGGTACCGTTAGTATACCTACTTGGCATCTTCTTTCCCCTTTATTACTTCAGAGATATTTATCTTTTTTTTTATCATAATCTGAAGTGTAGGTAGAACCAGCCTCGACAGCGTCCGGTCCCACCGGACCGTGGTTTTCTTTTTCTTTATTTATAATTACGACTACTTATTGCTGCTCTAGAAACCAGACGACTCCTTAGGACGGGGGCGGACCTATCAGGATTCTTGCCCCTTTCATTTAGTACCTACTCGTAGGTACTTGGTGACCCATCTACGGTCATCATGGCCGAGACTCCCCCAACGGAACTTACATGTTGTCTCCTCCTTCTTCGAAGGAAGGTAGTGCCCCAAACAAGACTTATGATACACAAGTGGTACCTCATGATAGTGACGCTGGCAACCCAGTTAGAGATACGGCCACATCACAACTAATTCAAGATGCCACTTCGACCGCGGAAGGTCCAACACCGGAACCCTGGCAGTCTGTGAACCGAAAGAACAACAACCGTCGATTGCGAAAAGCCCGTAAGTGACGCCGACTTGTGAACACTGATGCCCTTCTTAACTTTACTCCAGCCTATTTTACCAAGTACTTCAACATCCGATTTGGATCTCTGGATCTGCTGAAGGATACTGATATCTTATCTGTGTATAAAGATCTACGCCGCCTTATCAGAAGCCCTCAGACGGTAGCTAAATGGGGCAAAAGCTCCCTCCTGGTGGAGACCTGCAGCGCTACAGTCTGATAAGTTGAAGAAACTCACAAAGCTCGCAAAGTACCCAATCGCAGTAGAGTCTCACCGAACCCTAAATGTTGTGAAAGGTGTACGAAGCAAGGCTTTGGGAAATTCTTCGGCTGACGACTTGCGAGACTGTCAGATGAAGGTGTAACTAAGATATGACGCCATAAAATTAAGCGAGAGGATCAACTCATTCAACCCTACCAGCTATCACCTTACGTAATGCAGATGGGCAACTGGTCCAACACCAAAAAATCGTTGCCAACATCCTAGCAGATACGTTTGCATCCGAATCATTAGAACAAAATTATACCCCTGCTTTTAATAGATATAAACGATAACGTGAGAGGCGATCTCTAACCTTTGATACTGCACACAATAACGCCTACAATTCAGAATTTACACCACTTGAATACCAACATGCCTTGTGCTCTATGACTGATAGCAGTCCAGGACAAGACAAGATTACCTACTCAATGATAAAGCACCTCCCCTCTTCTTTTTCGGCATTCCTATTAGCATTCTACACTAAGATTTATCCTGAAAATGTCTTCCCTACCTGTTCGAGACTTGCCATTATTATACCGATTCCGAAGCGTAATAAGGATCATACCAATCCCGCCAAATACCGACCTACTGCGCTGACGAGTTGTCTGTGCAAATTGCTGGAGAAAATGGTTAATCCGCGACTTATGTGGTACCTTGAATCTATAACGTCTCTCCACCCTCTACAATCGGGATTTCAGAGACAGAGAAGTACAACAGATAATATGGCTCAATTGAAATCTGATGTTAGAACTGCGATACTCCATAAACAACACAATTGCTGTCTTTGATCTCCGAAAGGCATATGATACTGCCTGGAGACATGGAGTTCTTCTGACATTTCACCGCCTCGGGTTACGAGGGAACTTAACATTGTTCATGAGAAATTTTCTCATAGATCTACGACTAATTGTGCGAAATGGAGCCTCGCATTCCCGATCGGTCGAGATAGCCGAGGGAATTTGTCAGGGAAGTATTCTCCTGTACATGCTTCATAGTTGCACTCACCTCAATCTTTACTTACATTCCAGTTGATGTATGTACAGTCTTCGCTGTATGTTGACGACTTGATAGTTTACGCACATAGTACCCTCTCAAGAAGTGCTAGACGTAACCCCCAAACAACCCTTGACAATCTTCATGAGTGGTCACAGAAAACAGGTTTTAACTTTGCAGCGGAGAAAACTGTGTGTATGCATATTTACCGTCAGCCGGAATGCCCAAGATTGGCTAGGGGACTGACTTTGGGTGGCACTGAACTCCGTTGTGTTGTACAACACCGATATTTGGGCCTCATGGTGGACAGCGGGATGACTTGGCTACCCCATGTCGAGAATCTTCGCTAGTCGTGTTTTAAAACCCTAGACTTATTAAAGTACCTCTCTCATAGAAGCTGGGGCCAATCGGAAAAGCCGATCAGAGAAGCATCCAACCATACGCATCTGTATACAGATCCGTACTCTTGGCAATCCTTGAAGCTATAATCAGTATTCTCAGAATCCAATTGGAGATGCCACAATAATTACTGACTCACGTAGCAGTATTAGCTCCATCAAGAAAAACTTTAATGATAATTCACTTGAGAGATATTCAATTTCGTATCCGACGACTCCCTGTCAGAGTTACCCTGTGCTGGATACCCAGTCACACGAGCATTACTAATAATGAGCGTGTGGATGCAGCCGCTCGCCTGGCAGCCGACCAATTGGCTCCAACTCCTTTACCTACTTCCGACCACCTTAAGTACCTGATTAGAGTAACAAACTTACCTGCAGATCCCGCACCCTTCGGACGGAAATCTCCCTCCCAGTCAAGTTACTGAAGGAGCGGAACCTCAGGATCCAAGCTTTCCGCATCTCTGCCCTGCTATATACCAGAGCAGATGCCCTAAGCCGGTCCTCTCATCCCCCCTGGAATGGGAACTACCCCCAAAAACCTCTTCCTCCAGCTGACATCCTGGCGGGGTCCGATAGAAATCGACCTGACGGCAACAAACAAAAACGTTAAGCTCCCCAATTACCTCTCCCCTCACCCGGATCCGAGGGCGGTAGGATGCAACGCCCTCGCCTGGGACTGGAAACTCTGGTGGGAGATCTATCTCTTTCCCACGAAATGTCTCATTCCCTCGGTAATAACCAAACTTCTGACATACAGACACCACGGCGTCGCCAGTCTCCCATGGCACCCAGCACAACTGTGTTTCCTTACATCCTAAACAAGTTTAGCCATCAAAGGCACCTCTCCCTACCGGACATCACGAGAAATGGACGGCCCGCCTCCGAGAAGTGGACCGCATTCAATTTCTAAAGGAAGTCTTCGCATCTTCCTTCGTAAAAACTGTGGCCCACACGCCTCACCTCTACTCACTGGGCCTCGACGTCGCGCCTGGCCCAGTTCGTCTGGAAGGTGTTCAAGAATTGGCTGCCCGCCAATGTGTCTTGCATCACGCCTCAAACCTTGATGGAATTCCTCATCACCTGCAAGGACGACAGGCATCTGGAACCTTGCTCTTTTCTAAGTTGCAGATCCCAGCTGAAGCTCCCGATGTTCCACGCTTTCGAGATTGACCTCACATCGGATACCTGCTCCCTACTTGCAAGAGGCCAGTTCCTCCGCAACCCACCTACCAAACGAAAGGTGCCGCAATGGTCCATCGACCGTGTCCTGGAAACCTTCAGCTCCCCTCCATTTGCTCCGCCCCCCAACCAAGCACTATCCACGATCTCTTTTTGAAGACCCTGTTTTTGGCCGCCTTGGCGTCAGGTAATAGAGCAAGCGAACTGGCAGCTACCACCCTGACGAACCTCCTATTACGGAAGACAGGGTCGTACTCGCCACCCAATGCTCCCGGACTTTACCTTTCCGGCCGTGGGTCGCAAACACTGCCTCTACCTGGTAACCGCCATCAAGCTCTACCTAAAGAAAACCGGCTCGGCCCCTCACAAACAATTTTCTGTTCATCCATCCCGTCTCGGGAAGACCCCTCACAGCCGGCCGTCGCTCCTTTTGGCTATCTAAGGCTATCAGAACCGGTGACCCCAAGGCTCTCTCCCCGGCCGGACACGACATCCGGAGATGCGGCCACTCAATTGCCCACTTCAGACAAGTGGACCCAACAGACATTCTACGCAACAGCTTCTGGCACAGCCCTCAGGTCTTTGTGTACATATACCTCCTCTCCTGCCGACCATCGTCATCTGACTTCATAGCAGGAGAGTCAGTTATTAGTTCTATCCGCACAGTGTGCGAAGCTCTATTCTTCGTGGGGGATATTTTTCAAAGGAATTCGTTTGACCTTTCTTTCATTTCCCCTCTTGACTGCTCCACCGTCCCATACTCTACCTCGGACGATGGCAGAGTATAAAATCCTTTGGCTATCGCAGGCTAACACAATTCTGAAATGGAATACGGGAAAAATAACGCCTACTGACGTAGGAAGTAACAACATTTTTTCCTTATAAAATGAAGAATTGTGTTAGCCTAGAACCACCTCCTCAAGCACACGCAGTTAACCTTTGTCCGTCATCATTCCTACCTGGACGATCTGAGGTTCTGTGGCTCCGGCCGCCTGAAAGAACCTAACCCTCCCAGAGGGGCGGGGGGGGGCAGTCATGACGTCATAGAAGTTTCTGGAAACTCCTAGCGAGGGAAACCCGCTAGAAGCGGCCGCTCAAATTTTCTTTTTCTGTTTCATCTCCAACTTTCCTCGTCTCTGGGGAAATGAAACAAAGAGAAGAAATATTACTGAATGATCCAAGAAAGGCTATTGCAGGCAACACAATTCTTCATTTTATAAGGATAAAATATCGCTATTTCCTACATCAGTAAGAGTTATTTGTGCGCTACCATGTTTTTCTCGTGTGTTCTACAGGAGTACCCTGAAGTTGGCCAGGACGCTTTGTACAGCATATTTAGACATCTGAATAGTTCCCAACAAAAGGAAGTACTCAGGGCCCTCTCTTCGCCAGGTCAGTTTGATTACCTGATATAAAGTGGTGGCAATAATGATAGCACATTTTGAAATTTTGTAATAAGTTTAAAAATACTCCATCAATATAGTTGAAATTTTGACTGAATAATGTTACTTTAACTAGTTATCGATTCATTATAATCATCATTGTATTCGTTGTCTTTTCAAAATTTTACCACGAAAATAATAGTTTGTGGGTGCAAATCGGGTGGAAATAAAGATAGCACATATAGAAAAAATTGTATTTTAGAAAACAATGAAAGCAAAAAAAAACATAATTCTTATTATTTACAAGCGTCGCCTTTTGATTGCAACACCTGTACACATCGGTTATTTATTATTCATAGAATTAATTAAATTAGCAGGCATTTCTTCAGGGATAGCCTCCCAGCATTCATTTATGGTCTGCCACAAGCTTTCTTTATCCTGAAATTGTCTATCATTGGCGTAAACATGCCGTGAGAGTATCCCCCAAAGATTCTCGATTGGGTTTAGATTGGGTGACTTAGCAGGCCAAGCTAAAGTTGCGATATTATGGGCATTAAGCCAATTTGTGGTCAACCTCGCTGTATGAATGGCGGCATTATCTTGCTGGAACACCGCTTCTTGCTGATGTTTATCAGTTTGAAATGGGAGAAGACTAGTTTCCAAGACCTCTGTGTACTTCTGAGCATTCTGTCTACCTTCCATCATCACCAAATTCGCCTTGCCCTTGATGGAGAATGGTCCCCAGATCATAGGGGATCCTCCACCAAAAGGTCGTTTGCTGAAAATTTTGTCCTCCTTTCTAAGATCATGCCAGTAGTATTGAGGACCGTTAGGTCCGTCTAGGTTGAACTTTTTTTCATCGGAAAAAATAACATTAGACCAATTTTCATGGTTCCATTGCACTTTTTTTCGAACCCATTCTTCGCGTTTTGCTGTGTGTGCTTTCGTGAGTGCTGGTGCAGTTTTTCTCTTCTTATAACTGAAGTTCTTAGATGAACCCAGGATCTGTCGCACTCTTCTCGGTGTTACATTTAATTGCAGGGATTTTTGCAGGCTTTTTGACTCCTCTCCCATCCGAGACGCCTCACGGAG
>LQNS02004412.1:11442723-11462930 GCA_001587735.2 Parhyale hawaiensis | reverse complement strand
CTGAGTGGACTGGGTGTTCGGGACGGAGGGAGGAGACGAGGTATTGACGGCACTGGAGGTCGAGGGATTGATCGATCCTCAGCATCTTGGACTCAGCGTGTAGGTGGTCCACGGAGGCCATGCTATGTACTCGCCGCCGAATGGGGCCCCGCTACAACGGAGCTCCGGTCCATATCGCCAGGCATTCTCTCCGGTATCTGAACACACCTCTCCCAATAGCTAGATAGGGCGTAATGCACAGGTGGCATGACCTGCAAGTTCTCAAAACATGAGGCATTTAAATTTCTTTTCCTTGGGGTCACATAAAAGCATTGATTTACAAAACACTAATGGTGTCGAGTCTGAGAAGGATCTTTTTGCCTAGATAACGAAACAAGTAATATCGCTGAAAAATCGAGAATTTTGTATCGTGACTAGTAATCCATTCGGAAGACGTACTAAGCGTGCACTGACGCAGACATTTCTAACAGTTATTGTTAGCATTGTTTGATAAAATATCTGTCTCTAATATTAGCTTCATTTTCCACTACGGCACGGCAGTAATAGTAGAGCAAGATAGTTGTTTAAGCCTCCCTAAATTAGTAGCTACTAAGATTTCTAGGAGAGGAAAAGGAGGGACATACAGTATGTCGATAGACACGTGGAACCCATGAACGGTGTTCCCACATATAATACGTTCAATGGGCAATACAATAATAATAATCAACGCGCATGAGAACAGCCAGTCTGGAAAGAACAGGAAGAACAGACAAAAGTAATACCAGAAAAAGTATGAAATCGGGAGGAAGCAAAGTGAGCACGAAAGACAGACGTCCCGAAGGCCTGGCTAATAGCTTAAGTAATCTACATAATCCCCTTGGGGCACTGCTCCCCATAACATAGGATAGGCGAACCTACACTAACCTAACCCTGCTGCTCGAGGGAAAACGAAAAACATAGTCACCCATTAAACTAGTTACCCAAAGTACTCTTTTCTTTTCTTAAAAAAAATTCAAAGCCGTCATATGGGCGTTGATCAATATTTGAGACCTTACATGGAGAATATATCGACTACACGTTACTAGACGAGGTACAAACACAAAAGTGCCCTATTAAGTAGCCCATTTTTTTAGCTACGACTAATCTAAGACTCCGGCGGCACCTACCAAATGACAACAAATTTCCTACGTAACCTGTCCAGCCAGCATCTCTGCAATATCAGAAGGTAGCTCGAAGACCCTGCGTGTATTGTAAACAAACCTGCCCAGTCAGCTTGTCTGTCACTTCTCTGTAGAGGTTCATATCGAGGAGGTAGCCCGATTCATTGGACAGCGTCAGTCTGATGGCCATAGGGTGCTGCTGAGGGCTGTGTCGGATGTACATCTTGATTTCCGCCTGCAGCACCCGCAGACTCCAGAGACGCCGCCCGTACCGATTCACAATGGAGCGGATGGAGTCTTGGATCTGGCAATAAATATACATAGCTACATTGTGGACAACAGCACACTGTAAAATATGCAGTCTCTACATACCTACCTATGGCTGCTCAAGTTTTTCTGGGCGAAATAAAAGCGCATCTTCTCATAATTATCACATTATGTAGCTTAGCCTACGTTTCCACTACAGAGGCAATGACACACAGAAAAAATGGGCATATAACATGTCGATAAAACACGGAACCCGAGCACGAGGATGTTCCCACAAAGGATCAACGCGCATGAGAACAGCGAGTTGGAACGGATGAGGAACATCAGATTAAAGCATCATCAGCACGAAAATTAATATGGAAGACAGCAAAGTGGGCACAACGGACAAATGCCCCGAAGGCCTAGCTAAAGCTGAGGCTACCTACAGGGTCCCCTTGGGGTCGCAACTCTCCAGAACATAGGGTGGGTGAACCTCACGAACTTAACCCCATGGCCTATGCTCCCTGTATGAAAACGCATCATCTCATTCTAACTCTAAACAACAGTAAAGACATCGATATATACCGCAAAGTGTTACTGTATCAACACGTCTCATATTCGATGGAATTCCAACATGCGCAACAGCGGGTTGCAACATTCGCTAACCTTAACTTACCACTGACAGCCAAATCAGCGAGAAAGATAACCCTCACAAACTAAGCACTTCAAAAGACATGTTTTTACTGAACGTTTCACTAAGGGTTATCTAATACACGACGGATAACGCAGCTCTACTGCACCTCTAGCAATAACAAACCTCTCACCGACAGCGAAGTAGACGTCTGCATCCACTGCCAAAACGCATACTATACAACATTATTATTGTAGTCCTAGTTTTATCACCGCACCCGGTTTATTATGTTGCATCATTATATGAATGTTTTATCTCGGCATTCCTGCCGGAAAGTCTTCATTGGCGCTACTCCTGGTGGGAAAATATGCTTGTGACGAGCCAAGAGTGACGGAACACGCCCTTTTTCTCACCATAAGGGTGCTTGACACCGTTAGGACTTAGCCCAGTACCTAGTTACTTCTGCCCTTTACCATTCTGACAAACTTACACAAGTGGGATTCTTACATAAAACATAACAACCTTTATCAGTTTGATTGATGTTATAATCGTTTCAAAATGTATGAGGAGGATTCAATTATTACAGCTTTTCCAACGTTCCAGATTGTCTGTAGTTTTTTCTAAGTTTTTTTTTGAGAACTTCCCCTGCCTCAAGAGAAACTCTAAGACGGGTAATGAGCGAGACGCTCAACAATCAAGTTGGGGTAGATCCCATACCTTGCAGGTAGAAGTGTTTTTTTTCTTTCTTTTTTTCAACTTCCCTTGCTGTCTCAAAAGAAACTCTCAGACAGGCAACGAGCGAGACGCCCAAAAATCAAGTAGGGGTAGGTCCCATACCCTGCAGGTAGGAGTTTTTTTCAAGTCTTCTTTCCAAGTTTTTAAATTTTTAAAAGTATTTTAAAGTTTTCAAGTTACAGATAATTATACTCCAGTAATACATATAGAGAGAGAGAGTCGAGGGGTCCCGCGGACTAGGTCGGCTATCTCGATCGACGGCCCCCCACACGGAACAGAAAGAGAAATATAGAGAACCTAGGTACCTATTCTTACAAAACTAACCTCGGCAGCAGGAACTGCGGCCAGCTGCAACATATCCTGCGGAAACGGTACTCAACTTTGCCCCTGGGTTCGTTTGGCCCATATATATATTTTGGCAGGGAAAGGGCCCGCCAGAATATACCCGTGAGGGCACACCACACAACATTTGAAGATCATTAGCCCAACACTACACTAAACACAGTATGAACACTGCATGACGACATCGCATAAATTTTAGGTTAGTACAAGTTGTTGCTTTGTGTCTGCCATTGACTACTACCCAAGGGCAGCGGGTCTGCTCAGCCAGATGGACTAGGGCAGTTCGAAATAACTCCTCACCTTCAACGGATTCATGATGACTGTAGGCACAAAGTTCAGGAAGACATGGTTGCAGTCGGTAGACTTGGCCAGCGGATGACTGAAGGCCACCTCGAGCTCATCCATGGCCTCCAGCAGGAGCTTCTCACCTTCTTTCTCTAGGTAGTCGAAGGAAGCTTCGCGGGTGATGAGGTCGGAATGGCGGATGATGGAGCGGATGAAGAAGCGATAGTCATTCTCCACTTGCCCATCAGCTACCTGAAATGGTTACATATAAAAAAGATGTAGCTACATTGAAGTAAAATTTCTAGTATTGGTCAAGGAAGAACTGTGAACTAGTGATAAACTTTCCACAGAAGTAGCTACACTACAAGGAAAGATAGCTAGAATAAAACCATATATAATGAAAATTCTAGCCCATTCAACATCATAAACCAAAATGTTAGAGAAGAATAATTTGGAACCGAAATCGGTCTATGTTCACGTAAAACGCCAACCTCCATCCGTTGCGGAGTTCCAGCATGCAGACGTCCGCCAACTAGAGCTCGACCTTCCGCTCTCGTCCGAGGTTTACAGCCATATAGGCCAGGACTAGGAATCCGCTGCGTGCTCTGAAATCGGATGTATTATCTTCAAAGGGGCACCTAACACAAGTATCAATGCTGGTGCATACACGACATTGAATCTCCTTCCTCTCGTTGAAGAGGTGTAAGCCTCTATATGGTGAAGTTTAAAGAGATGAAATGCAGCAATAGAGCGACAACTAGCTTTTAGTTTGGAATTCTAAACGAAAATTGCAGAATCAATTATTCAGTTGAACGAAGCCCTTCTACACGAGTAGATAGGTTGGAATATATCACTGCAAGCTGCTGTTGCTAGACTCCAGAACTACCTGTAACTTAGCCCTACCTACATAGAGAAAACAGGGTTTACTATAAGCTAAAAAAAAAAGATACACACGAGAAGAGCTTCATTATGCTAGACAGCTATCAGTAATTTCAATCCTTACTAAGCAAACACTTACATGACATACTTGCGCCAGAAGCACTCATATTGTAATGAGAATGGTGCTAGCAGTCTGGGCTGATTCATTTGGACAGATATTAATAGACTTCTCCAGGCTTATTTCTATTGGGCCAAGATTTAGCCGATAGCTAAAATCTGGAAAAGTAAATCACTATCTGTCAAGCACTCATTGTATGGCCCCCAATATTCCTATTCCAAACAGACACACATACGAGACTCGAGCACTCGCACAAACAACACAGTTTGTCCCAAGCATCCATACGATACACTTGACATATATAGTAATCGCTATCGAGAATATTTACGTAGCTGCGAGAAGTTTTAAGTACTAAAAATATAAAATACAAAAATATCAAAACTCTTGAGAGAGACAAAACATCAGCAACCGCAAGTCTGAGCATACAACATAATCTATTTCAAACACCCAAGCATAATGCCGGGGTTACACTATACAGTGGCATACACAACGTGGCACGAGGAAGTGCAGCAACATATCCCCACATGTTGGGCGTGCAAATACATATGTATCACCGACATAAGGTACACTAACAACAATAGGCAGTTGTAGATACAAGCGACACAAACCGGTAAGTGAAGTAACGCGGGAACTGGCGCTTGTAGAACAGGATGAAGGTGATCCTGCGGATGCCGGTCAGACGGAAGTCTTCCTTGCGATCCTGGCAGAAGGCGGCAAACATCTCGCTCGCTCTGGTGTCGTCCAGCTCTTCAGTCATGAGCAGCCCCACGTTCATGATGTGGATGGGCTCCTTGTCGGTGTTCTGCTCCATTGATATGCTTTAGTTTTAGCTTCCCTAAACCAACACTAGGGAAACTAGGAGCCACGGGGGTAAAGGGTCTAGGCGCAGACTCAACTATTGGTGGAGCAAGAGTTGACTTACAGCTTACGTCAAAGGCACAATGGGATCGGGTCTAAGTAGCAATGACGGTGAGATATTCAACAGACTGGCTAACATTTCGACAGCATATGATGCATGCTAAAGGAATGCAAGCACTGGAGCTATCTCGATAGAACAGTAAAGACTACGTTAATAGCAGCATTTGACCACACATTGACATCATTATATTCCTCGTTTTACCACTGCACCAGCGTCAGAAGATGTGATACGGACAGTGAGAAGCAGTTGACTTTATAGTATTCCTAATTTCATAGATATATGCTGCAATGCCACACAATTTAGTGAGAAATATCAGGAAGACGAGAACAATATTGGTCAATGTTAATAAGGGGCATCTAAAGTTACTTAACTGGACTAGAAAACGTAGCATGACCCACTGAGCCTCGCAATATTCGGTCGTGTATACGACAACAGTGTAGCAAGGGAATGCCAGCTCACCTCTCTGTAGGACGTGCCACAATAAGCTGATCCCATCGAGAACGAGAACTGCTCATTTTCCATGGCAACCATTTCGGTGGGTGAGAAATGTCCAATGATCTCCTGGAAGCTGTTCTGGAATGGTAACAAAATGATGTGAAAATGTTGCACAAGTATTATTGCTATTATGTATTGTAGAGGTTAGTTTAACCCTCCCTAAACCAGCACAAATTAGCTGTTTTAAGAGAGTATGCTGTTCTGTAACATAAGCAGTAAAATCCTAAGGGTCGTATACAACCAAGAAAGTGCATAACATGTTCTTAACCTCCATTTGCGGTAGCTCTCAAAACCTTTAATGGCATCCCAAAAAGAGGCAATAGCCTGAGCTCGCTTTGTCCCGCGCACTCTTCGCATACGTTGGAATTTCAATATTCTTTTCCAGATAGACTGCCTGAAGAGCTGAATTTCAAATAAGACGCAGGTGGGGTGCTCTTCACCTAGCAACCCGAGTCATTCTGTTTTCAATTCCTTTCTCCGATATTCCATGAAAATTTTTTTTTAACTCTCCTCTCCCGGGGAAAGTTCACTTCAGTTGAGAATCGAAGTCATTTCCCTTCGTGTATTTTTGCTAATAAGAATACCATACCTGGGGATCAAGAGATGGGTTAAGAGTCTTTCCCCAGTCCTCTACATCCTACTAACATAATGGCAATAGCTCATAGAGGGCTGGGGCGTAAGTTCCGGTGTCTCTTTGAAAATGGGCCTCTTGGTTCGTCTACTGCCGCCTATCTACTCTAATCTAAGCTTCGGCTGCAGCGGAAACCGCCACTGAGGTATGTACAGTCCCCAAACCAAGTTTGCTCTTCCACCCTAGCTACCTGTTTTGATGAGTATGTGGGTACCTAATGTCAGGTAAGCATATTACTACAAATAAACGACGAAAAAAAATCAACGGGATATCAGCTAGAAGCGTTCACTTACATTTCTAAAAGTCAGAAAACTCCACCCTAATAATAGCTATCAGATGACGGAACGATCCGTAGGGGCCAGAAAAGTAATTGAGCAATAAAGCCTCGTAAGCTCCATTCATCCGTATGAACGTCTCTCGTAGTTACTTACAGCAGTCCAAGAGAAGTCGTGTGATCTTTTAAATTATTTCCTTCCTTTCGCCTTATCTACGTCAAAAGTCACATTTGTGGTTAAGCAGTTCCATAGGTCTTGCTACCAACTCGCACGCTTTGAAATGTCATAAAGTTCCTTTCGATCACTCTCGTGCTATTTATTGACGATAAATGTTAAAAGAATTCAATGGATATTACATCGCTCAGGCTTCCTCGTAACTCAAGTCAAGTGCTGGACAAGCAAACGGTCTCCTAAACGCTACTGCGAAGATCATTAACAAAATATGATTGGCCTAAAAAACCACGCCTGCAGACCTACATGGCTGAATACAGACGCTGACAATAAATTTCATGTCGACGCAGATCGAGGTGTACCTACAACACCGCCCAAACTGGCGAGCTTAGTAGTAACAGTCCTCAACGTAATGGGACTGGCCAAGAGCTCCTCCAGAACTGTTCGCACCCGACTGAGAACAATGGCCATTCCCTCCAAACGGAACTCCACCCGTTTAAGGATTAAAGGTACATGCCACATTCTTTACCTCAAACTGCTCGAAGCTCTCGAAGGCTCCCATGATGCCCATCCGTTGGCAGTTGTCCAGCCCATGCGATATGTCGAAGGAGCCAGCAGGGTTGGCCTCAGGGTACTCCAGGGAGCTCCACACTTTGTTATGAGGGATCCTGAAGCAGTAAGCAGAGGGGACAACCATATTAGCTTATTTAGGTATCATTTTTTTATCCTACCGATTACTATATGCCTAGCTAAACCCTAAATCAGGCGTCTGAACCACGCTTTCACATGAATAACACTATGGGAGTAACCAGTTAGTTATAGTCAGAAAGCTCAAGCTTCCGTTTCCCAGCAGAACGATATCACAGAGGAAAGAGCAAGGGACATTTAGTATGCCGATAGAAATGGGGAACTCATCCATGAAGGTGTTCCCGCACAGGATCAACGTGCATGGGAAGAGAAAGTCGAGAAAGAAAAGGAAGGACAGATGGAAGAAAGTAACAACATACATGAATATTTGCTCAGTGAAGGGTTAAGCCTCCCTTGCTACAACGAATAATGCCATCCCCACAGAGGTGTCGCGTGCACACTCGCTTTCTGGCTTCCCTTTGGGGCCATTGGAGCGCGGGACCCCTAGTAATGCCCTTCCCTATCCTCCCCCTCCTGTATGGATCTGGAGCCATTCACCGGAATTTGTACTTCAAGTAAAACGAGTAACAAACTCAAGCATAAAAAAACGAAAGAGGAAAAACGGCAAACATCGTTAATAGGAGTACAAAGAATGAAAGACGCACAGTAGTGCAAGAAAGGAAAACACGTTCAGAAGCTTAGCTAACTTATGCACAGCTAACCTGCGGGGTCTGTGCAACTCCTCACAACTTTACTAACCTAACCTTAGAGGAACCCATGCATGTGCATAAAGAACTGGGAAAGAAGAAAAAAAAGCAGTGAATAAACAATCAGTACAATTATTATTATAATGAGGGTTTTCTCGCCGTATTAGATACGAAGACTGTAACTGCGATCCAATTTTGTGTAATATAGTTAGTTTAGAAGTTAAGTCATAGGAGTTCTTTTAGTACAATCTCGGCCAGGTGCACCATGTCTGGCAGGCAATAAGGCGCGAACATCTCTAACCCTACAAGGCTCGGTCGAAATAAATGGCTCAGACTTGCGGCCAGGGTTGAAAAAATTCATCTTTTTTGTTTAAACCAAAAGCCATTTTTTTTGTTAAAATTAAAAAACCTGGCTTTTTGGTTAATGTGGTTTTTTGAATTTTTTCCAGTTCTACGAATTTTATCCAACATTTAAAGGGTTTTCTACTTTGTAAACATGTAGTTAGCTAATCATCATCAATGTTAGTCGCTTCATTTCAACTTCCTGTTGTAGAAAAGACTTTAAAAAAAGCGGGTCAAGAAAATCCAGTTAGCAATGTATCTGTACTTGCTATGGCTACATTTAACATCCAATGGAAGTTATATAAAATGTTACATAAAATGCAAAATAAAATTCTTTGAAAAACTTGAAAATACTTCAAATTACTTATACAACTCGGCAGATTTACCTAGCTACTAGCTAATTAAAAACACAGTAATGAACTGCAGAAAGTGAAATAGCTATAAATCCATTGAAATAACTCAGAAAAACTTCGAAATATGTACAAAGAAAACTCGATAGAATGGCTAGCTACTAGCTAATTAAAAGCAGAGTATTGACCTAAAGAAAATGAAATGGCTATATGCCTACATCCTTCTCATGAGTTCACAAGCTATCTAATAGCTACTTCAACTACTACTGATAATTTTCAGTAGCTGCTAGCATACCTACCAGGATATAATTAGAAAAGCATCTTTGAAATGAAATAACACAAAATTCAATAGGTTATATATTTTTAATAAACATAAGCAATAGTTGACCCTGTCTGTCCTTCCAGTCAAACGAATTCCTAAATAGAAAAACATTTAACTCATCCTCTAAGTTGTGTTGCTAAAATTTAATAATTTCTAGAAGTCAAACTGTTTATTTCACAATATTTATGAATAAAATCCAAAAAAATCGAAGAAAAACAAAATAAACTAAAAGAAACATGGTTTTTTGGTTGGTTTAAACAAGGGAGTTTTTATTTGGTTTAAACCAGCCAACCCTGCATGCGGCGCAGGAAAAGAGATGAAAAACGAAAAGAGAAGATGACAAAACACAGCGAACACTCGTGCGGAGGGTCCCTTCCGTGGCCTCCACACGGGAGCAGATTGGAGTAAAGTAAAGGTTAAGTCAACTTAGACCACACCCTCACCTGGGGAACCCACATGCACTGGTTTGTGCTGCGGGTATAGGCCCACTGGCCCCAGACGAGAAAGTGTAGTCGCAGTCGCCCTCGGGTTACGAACTATGGCGCCAATTTGACGGAAGGAACAAATAACCGGAGACCCCCCACCCCCCTCATCTCTGAGGAAAGCAGTTCCGCCACAGCGCTGTGCATGCACACACAACTGCCGAGTCAGCACACCAAGAGGCAAGATCTGCAAAGAGCTCGTGTGCCTCACGGGGCATCGAACGAGCGATACAAGGTGTTAGAGCTGAGAACGGAAGAATGCAGCTACCGTCCCATGGGATAAGCGCCTACCACCATTCGGTGGCCCACCTCGCGAAGCAGAAGGGGAAATTTAGAGAACCTACCTAACTCTACAAAACTAACCTTCTTAGCAGGAAATGCGGTCAGCTGCTAAATCCCCTGCGGAGAAAACACTCGGGACAAAACTTGGGTTCGTGCGGCCCATATATATTGTGGCAAGGAAAGGGCCCGTCAGAATATACACCTAGGGCAGTAGAAGCCCAAAATACGACAGCAGCACAGTTGTCACAAAAACAAGTCCCGCATGCCCCTATCATGTAGTACTTCTAGACCAATGAGACATGGGCCGCCACGACGTAACGGTACAATTCCCGCTTCACCAGCAGGTAGATGGCTTTGGTCCAACCTACGTCATTGCTTGACCGCAAGAAAAACATCCGATGTGCAAGAGGCCTGAGCCATGTCCAAAGTCCTGGCATAAGCTGGGCACTGTCCAAGCCCGTAATCCTTAACTAAGACATACGGGAGATGGTGACGTAAAATTTGAGACCAGTGACAGCTGAAGCTCACCTGTTAGGATGGGAGGTGGGCAGCAAGAATTGGAAGAACACGAAGCAAACTTTGTCGTCCTTCAGAGTCTTGTGGATGAGGGAGGTGAGGTCGTAGCTGATATATGCACGCCGGACGTACACCTAAGTGCAAAAATATTGCTGCTCATTGATAAAACTATTTTTGATTTGCATATTACGGTATATATATAGGCATAGACCATACTATACCGCCAGAGAAACCATGGCTAAATTATGAAAAGCATTTCCTAGTGGTTTATGATGTCACGTTATCGTGAAGTCTCACGGCCTGCTCGATCTCCTGATTCAACCCCTCTTGACTTTTTCCTTTGGGATACCCAAAACAGCAAAATTTTACATCAATAGGCCTGCGAATTTCCAAGAGCTGAAACATATTATTGAAGAAATCAATCAAATAACAAGGGAGTTGAATGGACACACTGAGAAGAGTTACACAAAATACTGTGCAAAGGATGCTCTCTTGTTTAATGAATAACGGATAGCTAGCTAAATATTTAAAAGTTTAATGTTACTCTTCCGCAACCCGCTATATATAAAGCAAATGCAACTTTACGTCTCCCGGTCGTTCTCCTCACCCATTGTACTCTACCTTTTTCACTTTACATTACCCACCTCAATGATTCCGCAAACGTTACTTCAGAATTGGCATCACAGCACGTCATGTCTCTAAGCTTCCGTCAATATCACTTTAAAATAAACGTCACGACAAAACTCAACGCTTCATTCAGTTAAGAAAACAATATAAGGACAAGCCTAAACGTTACTCCAGACCATTTCTCGCAATACGACCTCAACTACTGTACACTGCTTAACAGGACACACCTCGAGAGCGGCCATGCGGACTTGGGTGTTGGTGTGGTAGAAGAAAGCGTGCAGAACATCATAGATGGAGGTCTCAGAGAGGATAAGTTTCTTCAGGTTCTCAGGATGGAACGAGTGGCCGTACGTGTCCACGGCAGGCAGGAAGATGCTCTCCATCTGGTTGAAACGCAGCTCGTAGGCAGGCTGATGTGCGGCGATTAATACCTGCACCAAAACGCAAACAAGAGTTCACTCAACCAGTAAGTTTTGAACTATCATCTCGATAGAAACAAATTCGCATAATATGAACTCAAGTATGAAACCTCATGATTGAACACCGGTGTGTGACCAAACCTGTTTTAGGCTACATGTCTGGCAATGCAGGTAGGCTAAGCCTTAGATAGATAAAAAGCATATAGCCCTATACATCTTTTTAAAAATTCCTGTGCTTAATTTTTACAGCAACCAACAAACTACAGCAATACCGAGTTAAACCTTGCTACGTTGAGTAGTAACAGTTATAGGTACAAATAGCCAGGCAGAAGTTGTCCAGTACCTACCATGGCTAACTTACCTGCCGTGCTCTGAGGGCGACCCTGGAGTGATCGAGGCTGTTAAGTTTGGTCAAGTGCTCCAGGTCCTGTGCCAAATCGTCTGTAAGGCCAGGCTCGTGCTCGCATAGGTGGTCGATGAGCAGCACCAGGAGCTATGCAAGTAATAATAAAATTCTAAATTATAACCAAGCATGCACTGTGTAGACAGTAACTACGTAGGTAGTGACTCCTTTATCAAGGAAAGAACATGTTTGCGAGTCAACTCTGAAATACATCATCATTATTACAAGTTGTTCAACCTTCCATCCTTACAATGAAGGCAATCTAACGTAGAAAGATATAAGGAAAATAGAGAATAAGTCGACAGAAACGTAAAATCCACGAAGGAGGGAGTTACCGCACAGGATCAACGTGCATGGAAACAGCAAGTCGGGAAACAAGACCATGGACAGATAATGCACTAATAGTGAATGAATCGGTTTTACTTCACGATATACCGCATCTCCTAGTTAAGGATTACGGACTTGGACGGTGCCCAGCTAATGCCAGGACTTAGAATTGGCTCAGGCCTTTTGCTCACCGGATGCCCTTCCTGCCGTGAACCAATGACGATTGCTGGACTCGAACGCTCAACCTGCTGATGTAACAGCGAGCGCTCTAACCACTTCGCCACGGCGGCCCAAGATAATGCACTAATAGTAGGAGGATTAAAATAATAGAGAGTAAGCTGGACGCGAAGGAAAGACGTTCAGAATGCCTAGCTAAGCTAGGGAACCTGTGAGATCCTCCTGGGAGCGGTGCGCCACATAACACAGGATATGCAAACGTATCTCAACCCTGTAAGCTCTAACCACCCTATGCCCCTGAGGGGACTCAAAATACAATACCGAGCCCGTATACACCCAACATCACTTTTTTACAAAAAGCAGGTCAAACTCCAGTAGAGTGGTGGCGAAGTGACAACCCTGTCGGTGGTGAAGTGGCAGTGGCTCGGTATCGCACCAAAGGAGACCCAGGTTCGATTCCCTGACGCTACAGATTTACACTGCGTGGAGCACTGCGGCACCGAGAGGCAAGGAGAAATAAGGCGAGGGATTCTAAATTGACTCTCAACACAGACTTCATCTCATTCTCTTTTCACACTACCAGTTCTCCAAATTTTAGAATTGAGGCTAAAGAAAACCTTGCTAGGTGTATCCGCTCAGTATGTGAGATAATAAATGAGCATTTCAATTATTATCTTGTACAATCATCAATGCTCAAATTGCACGAATAGCGCACCTGATTCTTTTTGCTGAGCTGAGAGTGCGAGATGATGACTTCCACCATTGCGTCGATGTCGTCCTTGTACTTGTCTCGCACCACTTGCACGCACTTGTCGTAAGAACCTGCACAAGCAATCAAGTCACGATTCTTTTCATCGCGTGTGACGCAGCCTTACCTTCGAGAACAAGAGTGCATTAAAAAGCTCAGTATCTGCGACTTACTGCCTAATCTTGGGTCACCTATAGGATTCCCTGTAAGTAAATAGAAGAAAAGCTTCGAGGTTTGAGCTAATGTGAGTTATTATTACTATAATATTGTTTTTTTTTTCGCCGTATTAAAAACGCAGTAATGACCTAAAGGGCATAGCTAAGTGAAGGGCAGTGGGTCATTTAGCTACCAGCTTTAGAGCAGCATAGAATTGCATTTTCGTGAATTTTAAGTTCTGCTTGGATCACGAGCTGAGCTGCCGACTTAGAGGACAGTGTAATTAAGGTTGAGCTAACGTGCTAAATGTTCGCACAAAGGTAATCGGTGCCAAGGTAGCTTTACGAGGATACACATTGTCATATAGGGGTAATTTTTGAAAAACGTTGATCCAAGCAGGGCTTGAGGGCCTAGGTGAATAGAAAAGCGAGTTAATTTCCTAACACAAAGTCGTTGGAACAATTTGCAGTACAGGGACGTTTCGAGGTAGAGGAACCTCAAAACAAGCAGCATTTGCGGCGATTGCACTGCGTGATTCAGTAAACAGCTTGTTCTCCAGAGATCAGAATGCCAGCCTCTTCTTAAAAATCAGTACGCCATAGAGAGGCACATGAGCACTTCAATACACACAGTCATACAACAGATAGCCTCTCACCGTGCTGGAAGAAAGACTCAACCGTAAGGTACTGCTTGAGGATGTCCTGGACGACACTCATCATGCGTCCTCTGCTGCCCCTGTTGTAGCGCTGGCATAGCTGCATCAGGCCTTGCGTTGTGGTAAAGAACGCATCACGGTCCTTCTTCTGCAGGTTGGCGGCATGACTGCGGTGGCAAGAAAGGTGCAATGTATTACAAACGTAGCAAACCGGTTCAACACTGCGGAAAACGACATAGCCCTTTTCTTAGCAATACTTGTGGCAGTTGTTTAGCGTTTCACAATTAGCTACTGAATTTTTGTGCTTTAAACTGCACTGGCTTATAAATTAATTAATTCAGCAGCACGCAAACGTGAAATTGGCTTTCACATCTACACGACCGACTGAAGCATGACCGTTGCTACTATCTATAAAAAGCCAAAATTTGGCGAAAGAATGATAGAAACTTTTGAGTATATATTATAATGACATCATATTGCACAATACTAACGCACAAGCACGGTGAAATTCAATTCCACAGTTCAAATAATAGGTCCTGCTGCTGTCTTCCGCATCCCTCGAGCTGACTTTCGTCGGCAGTGCGGTTCCGTACCGACCTTAATGATTCACCAACGCACTCACCGACAAAACTAATAATGAATAGGTATATCACGCCATCGTCGTCATCAATGGTCATTCTTAAATATGCACTTCATTGCAAAGAACAATGCCTAAAATTTTTAACTAAACCCTTTCGGTACACCATCCTGGAAAGGCATCATGTAAGCTTCATCAAATTGAGATTCAAATCTAAAGCTATCTCTGTTAAAGCATCACCCTGGACACTGGTGCAAACAATACACCCCACCGACTCACCTATCCAGGACGTGTGAGATTTCCTGGGACGGGAACTGGGCGAGGATGGAGGTAACGTTGCGGGCGTAGAGGGACATGTGCTTCTGGATAAGCTGTTCCACTGCGGCGGGAATACGCCCGGACACTGACGACATCACTTCCTGCAATTGTAAGAAAACGCAGGAAATTTTAGCTACGTGCTGAATACCTTTCAACATTTGCAGCCCCGTAACGGTTCCAGCAGTCCATGTGGCGCAGCCAGACCCAGGACCGAGGAGTCAGAACAGACATGCAGGCTAGTAGCATTAGAACTAAACTTTACTAGCGCATCAGGGACACAATGTCTATATCGCGCAAAACTATTCCTGTGATTTAACACAGGCTCAAGCGCCACTAGGGCGCGAAGTAAGTCTCGTTTCAAATTATCAATGATCTTGGTCTCGGCTTTTCTGCCAGTAGGTGTCTCAAATTCTAAGTGGTCAGTGCGCTACTGACAGGAAAAAGGCGCAAGTTGTGCATCTCTGAACCTCGGGCACGGCTGAACGCCTTCGCTCAGCTATGCTGGGCAGGGGAAGGAAACGAAAAACAAGGAGGTAGAAGTCCAGCATGAATAAGTCGGCCACATCGATCGGCAGCCACCTTCCGAAACAGAAGGGGAAGCATTGAGAGCCTACCTAACTTTACAAAACTAACATCGTCAACAGGAACTGCGGCAAGCTGCAACATCCCCTGCGGAGGAGGCACTCGGGACCCTTGGGATTGTGCGGCCCAAATATACCGTGCAGGCTAGCATTATACAGAACAACAGCTACACTGGTAAAAACTATGCTGGCCGAGTGAGTACTTGGCAACCACTTCATCCAACAATAGACGCACTACCGAAAACAAATTCATGCCATGTCTCTCTCAAGATACTCCGTTAATCAATCTTCAAACACAGCGAACGAAGGAGAAAAAATAACATATCATATGGAAAGGGATTCCACGTTCTCTTACATCGTGAAGAGACCTACAGGTTGGCCCAGGGTCACAGGTCCAGCGAGTCAGTTTCAAAGAATGACCCCGAGCCAATTCCACCTCTGACAAAAAAAAACGAACAGTGAACATTGTAGCGGGCCGCTTTTGCGACTTCGCTACCTCCGCTCATGCCAATCGCCCGCCCTCCTCAAACCTCGCCATGAACAAGAACAAGCATGACTAGGCACGGCCCGCCGGACCGGCTCACTGTCAAACGATTGCCACGTGAGTAAGGTGCACTTCTGAGCTGCCGCTTGTGCTAAGCCTATTGTGTCGAGGCCATGGAAGAGTAAAAGCAGGTACTGTACTTGCACTTCTAAGGGAACAGCATCAACCAATAGGAGAGCTCCTTTTTTTCTAAGCTCATGACGTCACCCAGGTACATGACTACGGCAGCGAGACGCTACCCGCTTCACACGGGCCAAATGTTAGCAGTTTTTTGCATGCCAACAAAAATATTGGTGAGTGACACTCAGCAGGCAAAATATAGTGCTCGACGAGCGAGCGTGAAAGAGTGTCATGCAAATGACTGACATGCAGTGCAACAGCCTCAGACCCTCAGTTGCCCGCGAGCGTTCGATGAAGTAGGGTGTCGTCCACTGGAGACCAGGAGCTTCCCCTTCAGTCAGTTTCATAAAGTCACGAGCCCAAATTCTCTTTCGTTTGCTAACAGCAGCTGCTGCGACGAGACGACGGCACACAAAACCTCTTCATAAGATGTTACGAAAACTGGGAGTGTGCTGGCGTTAGATGCATGCCAACACTCTTGCGGCCCGTGTGAAAGCAACTTTGTTTCATTTCAGCTTTCATGCAATTTGCTCCTACGACTGACAACAGAAAGCAGCCATCAGTTGGCTCGTGTAAAGCCTAAGCTGCCATTGCCAGACGTACAACGGGTATAAAAATATTCTACTTCACTACTATAGTGAAGTCTATTGCCTGTCGATAACTGTAACCGTTTTGGCAAAACTGTCGAAAAAATTGCATCCAAATTTTTTTATACGTTTTTTCTTTTTAATCGACATGTTTTTTGATGCAGATTACGAATCTGAAAACAGTTTTTGGCGGTCGGACCTACTTATTGAGATAAATGACATTGAAGTTCCCATTGTTTTCCTACGGGAGAAAATACCCGGCGATGGCACAGTGTAATGGACAACATTTTGAATAGGTTTTTAACCTAACCAAACGGTTGTCCATTACACTGTGCCATCGCCGGTATTTTCTCCCATAGGAAAACAGTGGGAACTTCCAAGTCTTATTATCTCAAAAAGTAGGACCGACTGCCAAAAACTGTATTCAGATTCGCAATCTGCATCGAAAAACACGTAGATTAAAAAAGAAAAAAGGGTAAAAAATGTGGATGCAATTTTTCGACAATGATACCACTGTTTTCATTGAAACCTGACTTCAATATTACCTGGATTGGCGTCTAGGGAGGTGATCGTCATCATCCAACAGCAATACACAATTAGACAACAGCCGCTGACTAGACAGTTTTATGATTTGCATGGATAGGTTGCCGTCTGGCATATTGAGCTGTTGCCATCAAGCAGTTGGCATGAGCATTTGAGTTCGCCATTGTGAAAGTCGTAAATCAGAGACTTGGCAGGCAGCCCGCATAGGTTGCCACCAGGCGATAAGCTAGTTCGACATAGCGCAAGAGTAATTCGCAACCGTCCGAAACCATTAATTGATCTCGCCCTGAACTTGAGAAGCTCAGCTAGCTAAGCAATAGTCGCACTCCAGCAAAACACAGTTCGTAGTTGAAGTGACAGCAGTGCCATTTGGGCAAAGAAGACTTAATGAACTAAAAGTGGGAAACGTTATTTAAAAGTTTATTCTGAAACTTTAGAAGACTTTTGGGCCCGAAGTTGTAGTAGGGATTTTCTACTAGCGCTGAAGTGGCACACTACCTACATTGCGCCGAACTATTCCTGTGTTAGGGAGCAGAATATGTCTCATTTTTCCTATGTTAAAAAAGGAGTTGTAAGGAAATTAATTTTACATGAAGTATATGTAGTGTGCAAAGAAAAGGACAGAGCCATATTTGACGATAGCATTTATCGCAATGGATTCATCACAGTTTATTATAAATGTCACATCAGATAAGGAAGGTCTTGAGGGCATCTCTGTTAAATTGGCTGCGCGTCCCTCAGCCAACATTCCCCGGAGTATGGAGTCAGCATCCAGTCCATGCAAGTCCGGATAACAGTCTCTACGCTCGTTGGAGCAGGTAGGGCACTAAAGCGGTGAGGGGTACGAGGCAATACCTAGTCTCAATAGGATTGCGGGAGCCCCGTCCGTAAATAGTCATGAGTAAGTCTTGTGTGCCTAATACGCAGGCGGCACAGTACGACGTCCATTCGACGGTCGTGGTTATTTGACGAGTGCCGCCATATCGGACGGTTTATTTTATTTTTCGTAATTTATTAATTCTCTGGGCCAGCCTCATGGTTTGCCGCGGGGGTTATCCGACAGGGCCACCTGCTCCAACTCCTCATCGGCGAGCTCATAGCCCGCAACGTCAACATGGCCAGGCACCCAACAGATACACACTGACTTTCCATCCTCGTGTAGCTATGTGTTATATTGTAGTTACTATTCGATTGATAACGGGGTGGATGCTGTCGTATGCTCGAATAGGCCCGAAGTTGCTTGACTGCGTTTTTTTGCTTCCTATATCGGTGTTTGCCTCACATAACGGTTAGAATACCCTTAGCGCATACTTAACAATAGGTGTTTGAGGTTCTTCTTTTTTTTTTGGCCACTCACACCTGGTGGTACAGTAGTGCCTAACTTAGTCATAGGGTAGCTCTCTCTGAGAGCTGTAGTACCCTGGCAGCGCCACAATTTAGTTACCTCCGCCAAGGAGTTTATGTTTTCGTCGTGTTTGTCTGTCTGTTTGTTTGTCTCTCTGTCTGTCACCAAGATAACTCAAAAAGTTCTGAGCTGATTTGGATGAAATTTACAGGGCGCGGTGAGGCGCACTCCAGTAATATGACCTACGAGAGCAGCGCTCGCGCTGATCATTCGGGTTTTGGCTGACTACCTGCCACAGAAAACTGTTGCTGTTCTACCTCCGGTCTGCCTACGTGACTAGCAATTTTGCGTCAAAGCTTTCTACCAAATATTAAACCTCGCAACCCTTAATGTCTTAGATTTAGAGCAATAACACGGCTTGAAAGGACAGGATTATATTCCTCGAGTATATTTTATCCAACACCTGAGCCACGGCGAATTGACTCGAATGGCCATGATGGCACCAGTACCTATAAGCTGGTACATTTATGTTGCAGCCACTCAAACTACATTTTCAACGATGGAGCTATCGAGACAAGCAGCGGGGAGCCCACGATGACCGTGTGAGAATCGGTAGAGAGTTAAGTAAGCACAAAAAGATACAGGACCCACTGAAGCAACACCAATTTGTAGAGATTCTCTGACCTGCAGTTCAAGAAGTGGCAGGCTGGGATCACGTAGCACTTCCATAAGCTTCTTGACGCTGTTGCGGGCAAATTCTAAGAAGTATTTCTCAGGGAAGCAATAGCCTGCAAATGAGAAAAGTACATCCCTTGAACAGGTACCAATACCGCATAGGTAGCGAAAAATAACACCCCACGATACTTATCAGGTTACAAGGTGCATCAACTTGTCAATCTAAAGTTTTCTTCATTTTTACTACACCAGTTGGACTAATTCTCAATTCTAGATGCCAAAAGTTTTGTTAATTTTATATCGGTTGAATTAGGTTCTTGATTCTAGATGGCAAAAGTTTACTTTATTTATACATTGGTTGGATTAGGTTTCCGATTCTAGATGGAAAGCCGATGCAAGGGCACATCATCGCCAAGTCGACTTAACGCACCTTTCAGAATGTTGTCGATGTCCTGACGAGTCTTTTCGTAAATCTGATTGAGCTTCTTGGTCTCCTGTGGTATGGATCCCATGGCGTCCGGGAATGTGCCAGGGAAGATCTGAGCTTTAGTGACGAGTGAAGGATCGTCCAACTCGAGAGTAGCCAGCATATCGCCAGATGACAGCACGGCGCCTGGCTTCTTCTGTTGGTGAACGCGGCCTGATGCGCTCGCAGGGAGCGTCAGGACCATCTTCATGCTCTGCACAAACACACATAGTTCATAATGATACCTAGTATTGCAATATTACATATAATTCGCCTTGAGCTAACGAAACGTTAGTTGAGGCGAAAGAGCGTTGTTTAGACGCCGGATGGAAGTTCAACTTCCACTAGCCTCTTGCCCCCGTGGGCGGGTGGCTCTCACCCACTTTAGCCTGTCTGGGGTCAACCAACCGGTGTCTAGGTGTAGAGACCTTAAAAAGGTCAAAAT
>LQNS02004412.1:11423336-11433492 GCA_001587735.2 Parhyale hawaiensis | reverse complement strand
GAGACCTCCGACTCCTTAAAATTTTCTCCTTTTTCTCCAGTTCCTGCAAGTTTCTGAACCCTGCTCTGACCTTACACCGAGGTTATCCTAATAGAACGTTTCTCGGTCACTGTACAGCTACATAAATCATGATTTTTGGCTTTATTTTTATTTTTTGTCAAATGGAATATTTTTACTTCTACACTTTCAAATGATCAACTCTTATGAGCATTTATGCAACACAACACCAGTTCTATCTTCCAAGACACCAATGGTTCCTCAATACAGAGTTCAACAAAAACAACACCAGTGTGCGTGCGAGGACAATCTTTGCCTGGATGGTTTTTCAGCCGCTGTGTTTCTGCGTGGCTTACAGAAACTTTTCACAAGCTCTGCTCCCCATACTTACCCCTACCCCCTTGAAATGGGGTTTGGCTGATAGAGCTAGGCAAGCAGAATCGATCGGTATATTACAAGCATATATTTAAAGGGATTTGAGACGCGCCAGAACACTGGATGAAATTTCATCCACCATCACAGGGAGGATGTAAGCTATATTACAGTTATTTTCTGAGGAATTGCAGGGCTGATAGCTAATTATTATTCCACCATTTAATACACTAGATTTTGTACTACCCTACTTGATTTTTTTTTTTGTAATTGCCTTACTTTGTGTTTTTTCACTGTGTGTTAAAAATTTCAATCACGAGGAAAGTAGGAAAGCACTTGTTTCTTGAGTAAATATTATCTTTAGCACATTGTAAAAGAACTAGCTATGAAGAATTATTGTATCGTTTCACATTAGAAAATATGAAAAATTTAAAAATCAACTAAATCAAAAAATCATAAATAAAATAATCATTTTTTGATTTTTTAAAAAATAAAAAAATCACCAACCCTGCAATTGGACCGTACAAAACTCAGAATAAAGGAATAGTCTCGTGCTACTGTCCTACTGGACGAGAGCTTAACCTAATTGAGTCGCGAGAAAACCACTGATCGTTCTGGATCGCGACGGCATTAACTCAGGTAGCTACGTCACCTTCTAGAAGAGTTCTAAGAGCGGCGTCCTGCACGATGTCTGGGTATTTTAGCTGCCATAGAAGGATTCGAAATCATTTCAAGACTTATCAACTTATTAATCCTTGGTGCTCCAGAGATGACTGGTGGCTATGTCGCCACCACGTTCCGGTCAGGTGAAAGGGCTTATCGAGGACAGCTTTAGATTGTCGCTAGCTATATACAGTATATTAGACATGCCCTGGTCTATTGAGATGAAAGTGCAAAACTTCCCTCACAATGAACTTTTCAGGTCTCAGGGTGTGCAGTTTGAAAAGGAAATATGAATGAAAAGCTAGCGCTATCTGTATCAACGATCATGAGAGCACTCCCTCCCATTTCACAAGCTCTAGTCAGGCAGTTAGACCAACAAGCGAGACTTTTCGTAGCTACAGGCCCGTCATAGCCGACGTGTTAACACAAGATCCGCCCTCTCTCTCTATTTTGCAAGAAGTAAATTTTCAACACGACAATTTGATACTACGACTTGTATCGCCGACAGCTTGGTACGATACTCTCCTGTCTGGATTCGAGCTAAAATAGTAAATTAAGGCCTATTTCAATCACAGAGAATGAAGAACGCTGAATCCACAAACCGAAACATGAGAAGCCTCAGACTACCGTTACTATCTGAGCAAAAATAATAGGAATGTGGCACTAACGCTCAGCATAGGAAGGGAAAAAGCCAAGGACCTGAGGCTTCAGCTGCAGCACTAGCACCTGAGGCTAAAGCTGCAGCACCAGCACCTGAGGCTAAAGCTGCAGCACTAGCACCTGAGGCTAAAGCTGCAGCACTAGCACCTGAGGCTAAAGCTGCAGCACTTGTACCCATCACCTTACGCAGCCAAAAGCATAAGCACGGGAGTTACCTCAATCTCAGCGTATGGACTGCCAGCTTTCACATGGGCACCGTCCTCCTGTAAGAAGCTGAGCAGTTTTCCAGGAGCGGAGGAACGCAGGAGGCTTGGGTCGCTCTCTTTGTCAAAAATGCACGTCTGGTGGCCGATGGTAAGTCGGTATCTGGGATGTTGATAATACATTTAGGTACTGCTCAGTCTTGGATATGATAGAGCTACTGAAGATACCTGTTAGTGCTAAATAACACTCTTATTACTAACAGCATTTTCAAACGCCAAATTAGTTTTTAATCATCAAAAGCCATGCATTGTTTTATATTCATAAAACTTTGACGATAGTCACGACAGCCAGTCCAACCGTTTAGTGACTTTTTTCAATTTTTTACAGTTGTAGTATCATTATTAAATTGAATAGTTTATTATTATTAGATTGAATAGCTGAAGCCTCCGTTTCCACTAAAATGGCGATGTAAAAGAGTAAGCAATAATACGGAGTATAAAATATGTAGACACAAACGTGGAGCCTATACACGAAAGTGTTCCCACACAGGATCTAACGTTAAAACATAGATGAATCATCATACCGAAAGTCTAATAGCTTCAACAGATTTTCCCGAAGGTAGAAGGGCATAGATAATCTGAATTTCAATTTGCTAGCATTCGACTCAATCTAAAGCTTATCTGCAGACAAGTATTCCTTAGGCCACAGAGCTCATCTATGACATAAATACGTACTTGTCCACGTCGTCCTGCAGGTAGGTGGAGTAGCTGGTGCCATCCACAGAGATAAGGAGCCCAGAATCTCTGAGGCGTAGCACCTCCACCAGCTTTTTAGAGTCATTGAGAACGAGGAAGAACTGCGTGGGTCCAGTGGCGGTGGCACTCAGGGTATACTTGGTGCCGTCACATATGAGGTCGACCTCCACCACGTTGTTCAGTGACTTGAGGGGCAGCACCTGACCTCTGCAACACAGAACGGAAAAAATGCATTCAATTGCAAGAGTATCGACCAGAATAAAACAAAGGCAACGCAGTCAATAGAGGATAAGGGACGATACTTGGTAACACCCATAGCGTGCTCATGCTGGGCTCCTTTAGCAGCGGCGGCAACCTCACAAAGACGCAGAGCAAGCGTAGCGCAGCAGCACATGTCCCAAATCAGAAGCCAGCAAGTTATACCAAAGAAGATCAAAATAACAAAAGACAAGTCTTAACGTCCAGAAGCGCTAGAGCGAAGTCTTATTTCAATGCCCTGCTTATACAGAGGTGGCCTAGGCTCAAGATAGCCAGTAGAGCCGTAGGCAACCAAAAACTAGTGACTAATATGATCAAACTCCTAGGTTTACCACTATCCACTGAACAGACATAGAAGTTAGATCTAAGCAGCGAGGCTCAGTCAGCATGTCGTATCCCATAGGTATGTGAGCGTCACGGACGACAGAGTAGTACGGTAAGCAATAGCACATGTGCCGCAAGTCGGCCAAATGCGCTGCTACTGGCAGGAAAACAGGCGTAAAGCATCTCATAAATAAGAAAGAAGAAAAGAGAAGCCAAGAGCTGAAACCGATACCGGAACTTAGGGCCCCTTCTGGGACCGCACACGGCAACAGACAGGAAGCCCGTGGAATAATTCAGCTACCTCCATCGATGGCCACCTCACGGAGCAGAAGAGGAAGTATAGAGGACGCACATAACTCTACGAACTAGACTTAATCAGCAGGAACTGCGGCCAGATGCAACATCCCCTGCGCACAGTCATTCAGTTACTCCTTGGGGACGGGACGCCCAAGAAATTCTGACAGGGATAGGAGCCGCCAAAATATAGCTACCACTGAAGGGTAAAAGACTAGCTATAATTTACCTCTCAAGCGAACCACGAAAGTCGTTTTTGGCTTCCTGTATTCTGCCGTCAGCAATGTGGATGGCTGCGCAAAGGGCAGCCACAATAACGTCCGGCTTCTTGCTCTGCACTCGAAGGGCGATGAGGTTGTCCAGCCAGCCTGTGTCTGTGTTGCCCAAAGAGAATTCAATGTTACGATACAGAATATCATTATACAGGATGTCCTGATTTCAATCGAAAACTCAATTCAAATTAGTACCGAACAAAACAGACCTCGTACTTCAGAACAACTTCCGTTAATACGGAAAACGTTCCAAAGATAACAGCACAAGCTGTGCTTGCGAGAAAATGGAACAGGTAGCTAAGTCATATAGTGAAGGCACAGTCCGTATTTGTACACACACCCTTACACTAGCCTTTTCATTACTTTCACAAAGCAGATTTCAAACAGGCATTAGGGTATGTAGCCTTCAATAGATTTGGTGCCATGCATAAGCCATGGTATTTAGCCCTTCATTATATTAAAGATAACTTTAACAACGCTCGATCCGAAATAATCACAATAGCATTGAACAACTCGCGAAAACAAAAGAGTANCTAACCTATGGAATTATCCCGATACTCAGGGGTCTCCAGCAGGGTGCTGAGGTAGTCGATCGTGGTGCGGAAGTCGCCTCTAATAGAAAGGTCGTTGAGGGCAACCACCAAGTTCCTGTAGGAAGAACAACATGTACAACATTAGTAATGTAATTTGATGACTTCGTGTGTATCTGGCTATATTATTGTAAAAGAGCTTAACAATCAAAACAGCAGTAATAGTCTTTTTCTTCACTGGTTAATATATACAGAAATTAAACTGGACTAAACCAGTTTCGCAGCGTCAGAACCTTCAAAAAATGGAGGATTTTGCACACATGGAATAAGAGTTAGATACTAGCTGGTCAGCAGTTCAATGGGAGTTGGTTGTTTGCACTGGCTGACAGTCTAAATCCAAGGAGTAGTAATAGTACAAAATTTCACTAGCGCATCAGGGACTCTAATGTTTATATCGCGTCGAACTATTCCTGTGGATTAACACAGGCTCGTGCGCCTCTAGGACGCGAAGTACGCCTTGTTTCAATCTATCATTGATTTTTGTCTCCGCTTTTCTGCCGGGAGGTCTCAGTGTGGTCAGTGCGTTACTGGTACTGACAGGAAAGTTGTGCATCTCCAACCCAAGGGCACGGCTGAACGCTTTCGCTCAGCTACTCCGCACAGGGGAAGGAAACGAAAAACAAGAAGGCAGAAGTCCAGCAGGAATAGGTCGGCCACCTCCTCCAGCGGCCCACCTCCCAAAACAGAAGAGGAAGTGTCGAGCCTACCTAAATTTACAAAACTAACCTTGTCAGCAGGAACTGCGACAAGCTGCAACATCTCCAGCAGAGAAGGCACTAGGGACCCTTGGGTTCGTGAGGCCCAAAAATATATTGTGGCAGGGAAAGGACCAGCCAGAATATACCCCTGAGAGCAAAATCCGAGGAACCGTAGTCAAGTCTAATTTCAGGAATCACGGTTGGACTTTAACTTGCGCCAGGAGATATGGGTTTTCATTTTCCGACTAGAAACACCGAGAGCTACTCTCATCCGCAGATAGGTTCAAGGTTAGTAAGATGGTTAACTAGCGCAACGATTCTAAGCCGCATCGTGCCGAGGGTGAAGTATTTTATCTCACCATTTCTGCCTGAAGGTTGCGAGTGACGGCGAACTCACACAAGTGTCTCAAATTTATAAAGCGCGTATTTCCAAGCCGACACGGCTAGGCTGAACGAATTTGCTCAGTCGCGCGGCACCGGGCAAAAGACGAAAAAAGAAAATACAGAAGAAACAAACGCCCGTGCGGCTGACCCCTTCCGTGGCCCTCCGCAGGGGCGAAGGTAGGACTCCGGGGGGAAAAAATCGGCCACCACGATCGACGCCCCACCTCGCGGAACAGAAGGGGAAATTTAGACAACCTACCCAACTCTCTCAGCAGGAACTGCGGCCAGTTGCAACATCATTCGGCGGATAAGGCACATGGGACCCTTGGTGAGGCCCAAATATATTATGGCAGGGAAAGGGCCCGCCAGAATATACCCCACAGGGCTCATCCGCAGATAAGCAGAAACCGCCCACGTGAACTAGGACTTGGAGACAAAGACAGTCATGCAAGGAAGGCAACACTTCACAAGTACACCGACACAAATTTGGCAAGGGAGTGCAGAATTGACTTTTCCACGGTCCAACAACCCAGGCCATAATTGAGGGAAGAACACGTGAGCCATCGATGCATAATGAGCATAACAGCCGCACTTGCACACAGCAGGTAGAACGAGCAATGTAGGTACACCTCTGCAACCTGAAAATTCTCGCTCCAAAATCGACTGGCGTTTGCACTCACATAAGAATTACTGACCGAATGAGAAAGAATACATCAACCAAACTAGGCCTTCGTAACTCGGCACAAAATGGTTGTTCTAAGAGAGGAAACGAATAGATTTTTATTACCTATGCCTCGAGACACATGAAACATAAGCACAACTGTGTTCCCACACTATATCGCCGCCTATGTGAATAGGAAGCTGGGGGGAAAAAAGAAGAGCAATAGGAACATTAAACATGGAATTATTATTACATAAAATTTCATAACACTCCATTTCCACAATCGATATCTTCCACAAAAGAAAACATAAGGGACGTATAATATGTCGACAGGAACGTGGAACCAATACACGAGAGTGTTCCAGCCCAGTATCAAAGTGCATGTAACATCAAGTCGGGAGGTAGAACAGAATAACGCATTTGAAGCAGGAGCATGAAACTGGAAGGATGCAAAGCGGGCACGAAAGAGAGACGTCCCGAAGGCCTAGTTAATGGCTTAGGTAACCTACCGAGTCCCTAGGGGTCGTTGCTTCCCATAGCACGAGAGGTAAATAAACCTAACTAACCTAATTCGATGGCCTAAATGTAAGGAATCATCCATTGGCACGATAGAAAAATGACCCGAAATCCTAGCTAAGACTAAGGTAACCTATGGAGTTCTCTAGGGGTATGACTGCCCGATAACATAAGGTAATCTAGCATAACTAAGCCCAACGGCTAAAATTATACAACTGAAGTAGCGGAGAAAGAAATTTAGCATCAAGTACGGAGAAAATTTCCCAACATGGAAACTTCTACACAGTAGATAGAACTGCGGACTTACTTCCTTGCAGCTTCTCGATCCTCGCCCCAAGAGAAGCAGTGGCCGAACTGAGAGTCCGCATACTCGTGCAGCCCTCCTGACGCTGAGACGCTGAAATAACCCCACACGTTCTTGCTGGTGCGGAAATTGAGTTCCTTCACAGAGCCGGAGCTCGGTTTGAAGCCTGACAAGTTATTGTACATAGTATCAATGACGCTCACACAAGAAAAAAAAATCACAATCAGCAACATAACGTAACTACTCCTGCGTGTTGCGTCGAGTGTAAGCGGATGAGGAGAGCGACACATCAGGGGAAGTCTCACGCAAAATTACAATAATCAGGTAATTTTAGTCAGGAAATCTTTGTAGGGAAAATGCTATATAGCTAATTATTAACTATCGTTATTATCATTAACTACATCGGTGTCTTTTTCTGCTGTTTCTGAAACAATGACAGTCAATAGCCATCTGCATATAGCTCCCGGCACAAGCCTGGCATCACAACAACGAGAAGTCAAATTGAACACGAGAAAGCCGCAAAGCATCTCAGAGAAGCAAAAAAAGGTAGGTAGAAACACCAGTGCGGAATGTCCCTACCGAGGCCCTCAAACGGGAACAGAGAGGAGTCCCATGGGTTGAGCGGAACAGAAAGGGAAGTATAGCGCACCTGACAAATCTTCTCAGCAGGAACTGTGGCAAGAGAGCCCTTGGGTGAGTGAGGCCCATATCATGGGCCATATATATTCCGACAAAGGGCCAGCAAGAATATACCCGAGGGGGGAAATATTGCAAGCTCCCCGGACAATATATTAGTCACCTGTTAGCTAGTAACAATAATACTAATTACTCGGAAATGGGCCCTTCGGTTGAAATAACCATCAAACTGAATTAGGAAGGCCATACTGATTTGTTAAACGACCTAGTTGTGCAACTTGTATAGTATCTGCAAGAAGATCGAACTGCTACTTTGCCAAGCTTCCAAGATAATAACTGCCGTACATACACATCCTGCTAGATCGGTCATGCATTGGCATGAAAACCATCCTGGCTATGTAAGGCACCTAGACTGGCCGGCTAAGTCTTCAGACATGGACCCTATCGAGAATTTATGGGACGATTTTGAACGCCAAGAAGATCCTCCACGTTCTATGGATGATTTAAGGAATTGATTAATGCAAGAGTGGTTCAAAATGGATCAAGTGTACATTACCGGTACACCTCTTGTTGACTCAGCGCCTCCCAGAATACCAGAATAGCTATTATTACACGGGCTCGTGTAGGTCCTGGACCTTATTAGTAATACCGTATGTAACTAATTTTGTGGTCCGGGGAGCTTATATATTATTTAACAATGGGTCCAGAGCTCTTCAGAAGAAATATTTTGCTGAAAGCTATACGTACAACAAATGCAATGACAGAATATGGTGAAAGAAGCTTTGGGGAGTGAACAAAGGCAGTGGAGCCGAGACAATTACCTTCATCAGGATTTTCACTCGTAATTCTGGCAGCGATACAATGACCATTGGGCTTGGGACGACATGAAGGATCATTGAGAGGAAGTGGGGTGTCTTCCCAGGGCTTTTGTCCGTAAAGCAGTCTGATGCAACGGATCCTATGAAGTGATAGACCCATGCCAACCTGTACGGAAGCAAAGGCAAAAATTGAATTTTCAACATCGCCGGGAATAATTATTACTAGTAGCTAGGTAGGCCTATATAAAAAAGTGCAAGCTTCCCTTAGCAGCTAAAAGAGCTGTTCTTATGCCGATTCCACACGCTATCCAAAAGAACGAGTATCCCAGTTTTGCGCAGAATATCGACGTCTCAAAACCTGCACTCTCGCTTTTGCGAAAAATTCTGTGATGGAGCACGCAACACTTTTGCGCTTGATACACTGGGCAAAAACGCGAAATTCTGTCAATAAACCGCCCACAGACATCTATCGGCAGGTGGGGCGTTCAGTTCGCTTTCGGAGTCTCAACGGGTTAATTAATTTCAAGATATTTTATCACAGAATTGGTCTTAATATTACTTTTGAAAGCATTGGGTAGCATTTACTAGATTATTCTGCTTGTTAGATGTAGTCTATTCTTATCACGGTGTTCAGTCCATAGACATGATAACGTCGTTAAGTTGAACGGAGCTCCGTTTTTTGACCAACAGACCATGTGAATAGGAAGCAGCTTTCTTGCGCAAAAAATTTTGCGCGTTTGCGAGAGTTTCCTCAGCTTTTTGCTAGCGTGTTACACAGCCATAAGAGTGAAAAAGTTAGAAACATTATTACTATATATTGTGGGTTTTCCCGCCGTATTAGATACGAAGACTATAAAACAGTGGTCCAATTTTATATGACATAGTTTAGAAGTTGAGGAGAACTCAGATGAGTTCTATTAGAACAATCTTGGCCAGGTGCACCTTGTCTGGCAGAAAATAAGGCGCGAGCATCTTCAACTCCACACGGCTCGACGGAACGAAATCGCTCAGCCATGCGGCGCAGAGGAGACGAAAAACGAAAAGAAAAGAAGACAGAAGAAAGCGAACACTTGTGCGGGGGGTCCCTTTCGTGGCCCCCCACACGGGAGCCCCATGGGAGTCCCATGGGATGCGTCAGTTACCACCATTCGGCAGCGCACCTTGCGGAACAGAAGGGGAAATACATATAGAGAATCTACATAAATCTACTAACCTAACTTTCTCATCAGGCACTGCGGCCAGATGCAACATCCCCTGCGGAGAAGTCACTCGGAACCCTTGGGTGCGTGATGCCCAAATATACTGTGGCAGGGAAAGTTAGAGACATGTAGTATATACCTTACCTTGAGTCTTCGGAAGACGTCCAGGTGACGTTTCTCACATTACCTCACGTGTGTGGAGTCACTCTGCTGGGTGTCTTCTGTGGTGCTGCAGTTTGAAACCAAAGAAAGAGCCAGCAGCGAATTACCTCCACAGTGCACGTAACCGCTGACCGCTGGTCTATCTGGTATTCTTCTTAAATGTGAATCCAGCAAATTTTTTAACTCTACAGTTTTGATATCAGTGGCGTTTCGAATATGCCGAGGCATTTTGTTAAACAATCTTGCTCCTCGTACAGCAAAGCTATTAGGATGTCATGGGGCGCTTTTTGGCGCCTTGCCATGTCACCTCTAGCGACAGACCGCCCTACTTGACCTGCCCCATGAAGAACAAGGCGAAGGTGACTAGGCAGGTAGGCCGGCAGCTGCTC
>LQNS02004412.1:11336018-11350639 GCA_001587735.2 Parhyale hawaiensis | reverse complement strand
CTTCCCTTGTTAATGATTTTGCATGCTCTGCACTCAACAATAAGAGGTTGTAGGCAGTGGTGGTAGGTAGGTGAGAACCACTTTCGGTGCTATATTCTTGGAAAGTCTGACCTCATAGATGAGTGTAGCTACCTATGGAAAAAGTGCTCTTTTTATGAAGGTATGATTACATCTGAAACTCCTTATGAACTCATTTCCCTCTCGTGCAGGTGGTCCAGTCGGGGTGCTTGGATTGAGCCGTGCCCCAGTAAGATGGTGCACCGTCAGTGCTGCCGAACATACCAAGTGCACAGCTTTGGCTGCTGCTGTAGCAGATGATTTCATTGCTTTTTCAGACACCCATGCCACACTACAATGTATCCAGGTGAGGTTACCTAATTATTTACCATAGCCATTTGCTAGGCCTTCGGGAAATCTGTCTTCCATGCCCACTTTGCTTTCTTCCCACCTGTTACTCCTACTGATCTTTCTTTCATCTATTCTTCCTCATCTTTCCTGATTTGCTGTTCCCATGCTCGTTGATCCTGTGTGGGAACACCCTCGTGAATGGGTTCCATGTGTCTATCTTTTTACTATGTGTCCCTTCATTCTTCCTTTGTGATATCGTTTTTGTTGTGGATCGGAGACTTAAACTTCTGAAAATAATAATTATGTATTCAAGTGAGCAAATTCCTAATGTGAACTTAACTGCAACTGATTGCATCAATCTCAATCTACATTCCCAGTTGTTACTCCGATGTAAAGCCTGATAAACCTATGAGGATTCTGTTTAATTTGTTGCACTTATGATTTGCTTGTCAGTGTGAAGTACAACCAAGCAGGCTAACTACCTTATCTTATGGTCCACTTCAGTGATGCTGCTTCACATCTGCTTTATGTAAATGTAATTATTGATATCTCCCTTGAAATACTGCAAATAAACTATTTTTATACTTCTACTGCTTCAACTTTGCTCCAGTTAGATTTGATAGCAATCATATATATGTATATATATTTTGCAGTTTTGTGTGTGTGCTTTATTACCTTCGCCAAGGAGGTTATGGTTTTGTTGGGTTTGTCTGTCTCTTCATCCGTCTGTCACCAAGATAACTCAAAAAGTTATGGACGAATTTTGTTGAAATTTGCAGGTATTGTTAGGAGGAACTGATGATTAACTTTTGGTGAAGATCCATCCATGCTTTTGTTTGTCTGCATCATTTTTCTCAATGTCATAACTCAAAAAGTTGTGGACAGATTTTGATAAAATTTACATGAGTTGTTAGGTTTATGATGAAGAGTAGCTATATGACCAAATTTTTGTGATGATCTGTTTATTCGCTTGTATGTTTGTTGCTGTGTTTGATTTCATGTTTGCTAGTACAATAATAACTCAAAAATTTTCAAGTGAATCTTTATGAAACTTACAGGAATTGTTAGTAATGTTAAAAGACATGAATGAGAAAATTTTGGTGCAGGTTGGTTGATTCGTTTCTATGTTTGAGTTGTGTTCGTCATAATGTTTGTTAACAGCATAACTCAAACAGTTATGAAAGGATCTTCAAAAAAATTGCAGAAACTGTTAATACTAATGAAAGATACAAATGATTAGATTTTGGAATTGAAACAAAAACTTGTGGTTTCAGAGCCAATTTGAATTTTTTGTTACTGTTACCTTACTTTGCGGAGGTATGCGCTCTCAGAGTGCTCTAGTTTTATTCTACTTTTGGTTACCATTGCAATTGGTGCCTATAATTGTGAATGCAGTAAAAATGCAGTGTTTTGTGCAATGAAAACACTAGAATTGCATGTAATATGAATATAGCTATATATATATATATATATACACACATTTAGAATGGAAATAATAGCTTTATTGCAGAATTGACCATATCTCGACTATTTGGCTATAAATTTCAGTGAAAATTTGACAGAAAGTTGAAGTTATGATGATATAGTGTCTGTAAATTCCCAAATGACTTATTGTGCTGCTTCTAGAAAAATTATGTTTTTTTGTCAATTTTACTAATTTCACGGAGCGGCTGTGATAGATTTTTGACCTAACAACAACAAAAAAATATTCACAGTATTATATCACCAAAGGAGCAAAAATGAAGAGCACAAATGAGAATACAGTAATTTTTTGTAACAAAAATTTATTAATCAAAAGTTTACAATGACTGAAAGTCTTATTTGCCAACATGATCCCCATGACATTTAATAACTTCAAAATTCCTTGAATCCATGCAGCCATTTAGTTTATTGCAGAAGATGCAACTGGCCTTGCTGCTGCAGCCACAGCATCCCACAAGACAGACTTTGAGTTGTACTGCCTTCCATCTTCGTAAATTTCCCTTTTCAGAAGGGCCCAAAAGTTTTCAATTGGGTTTAGATCAGGTGAGCACAGTGGTCAAACCATCAATTTCTCTCCATGGAACCCCAATGAGTCCAGAAATGCTGTGGTAGTACGGGCAGAGTGAGAAGGCGCATTATCATGCATGAAAATAAAGTTTCGAAGCAACAACAGGGGTATGTCATCCAGTCATGTGACCAAGGCGTCCTTTAACACGTCACAATATGATGCAGATGTAATTTTCACGCCATCACGTACTTTAACTGCCGTAACTGAACCTACAAGTTGATCCCTTATGATACCAGCCCATATCATAACACCACTTCCCTGTTGACGTTTTATGCGTTGATGACACTCACCTCCAGGTAGCACCCAACCCTTACTCCACCCATCAGGTCCATCAAGGGTTACCCAGGTTCGTCGGTGAAAAGAACATGATTGATGTTGATCTTCATGTATTTCTCTGCCCATTCTATCCTCAAACTTTTGTTTCTTGGGGTCAGAGGAGGCAAATTCAGAGGGGATTTGACAGAAGCGATGGAGCAAAGCATGTCATTTCATGTGGTTTAGGCACTTAGAAAGCTCAGCAGCCGTAAAGATTGATTTACTTGCTTACTGGGTCTTTTACGTAGCTGACAAACCACATTTCTCCCGTGTCTATCAGTAACAGTCCTTGAATGCCCAGCATCTGATAATTTTTTCCATGGTGAAGGGCCCTTCAAGAATTATGTCACTGTGTCAATATATTGTCCTATTTTGGGGCAATAACATCAGAAGAGGTGCCTTTAGCTGTTTTTTTGATGATAATTTCTTGCTCCTTGTTAGAGCTTTTCCATGTCCCATTTTAGCAGAATATACAAGAAGCTATTATTGTCATTCACATGAAAAAAAAAAATGCAAAGAGTTGTCAATCAGGAGACAGAGCAAAATGTAAACAAACCCAACAGTGTTGCCATAAAATTCACGATTTTGCTGCATGTTTCATGAAAATTCGATCGCACAAAAATGAGACATGGTCAGTTTTGCGTTGAAGCTATTATTTCCATTCTAAGTGTATATATATTAGAGAAGGTATCTATATTGGTTGAATAGTTATGTATTGATTTTCTTGCAGCACTCTTCAGTCACTCTTCATCTTGCTGAGTTGAATGCATGGTGGATCTGCTGCAGTGGGCTATCATGTGCCACTATGAAAACTTGTTGTCACTTTACTTGTTGTGGTGCCCGCATCAACCTTATCCCACTTATTTCAGGAATCAGTACATCACCTAAAGACTGTGGGATTGCTCTGACCAGCAGGGTGGCTATAACTAGTCAGTTTTTGTGTAGTGACAAAAAGTGGCTTGATCTAGGACTAAATATTTGAATTATAAACTTTAATAGCTACTAGAGTCATAACCCCTGAATCCGTCTGATTCATATAGCTGTGTAAAACTTTAGAAAGGCCAGCAGGTCAAAGCAACCCCAATTGGCAGTAGGTAGGTAGCTACTCTGTTTGGGGTGTTGGTACTGTTGCTGACACAGGATAACATATATTTCAGAGGGAGAACCATGATCAGTGCATGAAGTTAATTGACAACGATGAAGCTGACATCGTGTCCTTAGATGCCAATGAAATATTCCTTGGTGGACGCTATCATTCCCTTGTGCCCATCATGCAGAATGTCTACCAAGGTTTGTATATAGATAGCTACTGTTTAGCTTTATATATTTTTTACCCATCGCTGAATGCTTTGTCTCTAGGTCAGCCTCTACGGTAAACACAGGTCTAGTTCACAGTCATGTCCAATGGAATGTCGTGGTTTCAACTTTCTTCAACTAATAATTTAATACGTATTCAAGTTCTCATTTCATTGCTGTGAAGAAATTGTAGCTTTTTTATTTGCATTTACTGCTGTTTTTTAAACAAACTCCCCAATATCTGATGTGCCTGAGCTTTGTAATTTAACCGTTTAATACCGCATGTACCTAGCCATTTCGCTACAGAAAATGCTGAGCTCATTTGTGTTAATTCAGTAATTTCTTCGAATTTTTATGGTTTGAAGACATACTATCGGGTAGCTCACAGGATTTAAGTGTTTAGGCAACAAAATAATTATACTCAAAAAGAATTACAGTTGCACAGAATACTTCAATACCTATTCAATGAAATAACATGGATACAGCTGGCGTGAAAGGGTTAATATACATTTGTTGTGCATACTCATGTACTGTATTAGCTAGCCATTAAATGAACCATGCATTGTTACAACCCACTGTAGCAAAGCAAAAGCAATGGTTATATTGGCGACAGCTTAGGTCATACCCTCGGTGTCCAACGGCAATCACCCACTGACTTTTGACTCAGCATCTTCAGCTGTTGTTGATTGTGGTTGTTTTGTTTTGAGTTGCCCATGTAGCCACTCTTAATGTGTATCACTATTTTAAGGAGCTGCTTAATTTATATGTAATAATTCATGAAAGTTATATACTCGTGACAGTAAATTTTTTTGTAGGTACTGTAGAATCCCATTCTTTAAAACCAGGGTGTTGACTGCACATAGTTCAGATTTGTGACCGGCTTGCTTAATAATCTTTTGCTTTAGTACACAATTCACAATATAGGTACGGTATATTACATTAGCATGTTTGTGAGACATCTTCTACTGGTACTTTTACTGAATCCCCTTGGAGTTAGAGGGCCTAGTAGGTATGTGCCATGTTAGGGTTAGTCTTGCCCGTCCTGTGTTATGGGAAGCAGCACCCAAGGCTGACCGGGTAAGTTACCTTAGCTAGCAGCCTTTGGAACATCTATAATTCATGCCTATTTTGCTTCGTCCCACTTTCATACTCCTACTAATGTTTTATTTTGTTCTTCCTCTTCTTTCCCGACATACTGTTCCCATGCGCATTGGACCATTGTGGGAATCTCTCCGTGCATGGATTCCACGAATATATACTATATATCCCTTGTTTCTTCTTCTGTTAGATCGCCATTGTTGTGAATATGGAGGCTGAAACTGATGAAATATAATATTGTTTAGTAAATAGAGCTGAAATAATGGCAGTGCAGTAGTCATCCTGTGCTCACCTACATACTTAAGTTAGCATGATAAAGAAAAAAAGTCGCTCTCTGGCTCTGCCAATAATGGCATTATTAATTTGAAGTGACTATACCGGTGTTAATGTTACAGATGGTGAAAGTGAATACTTCTCGGTTGCTGTGGCAAAAAAAGGGAAGTTCCCTGTGCAGTATTCCTCTCTACGAGACCTCAGCAACGTGACAGCCTGCTTTCCATCTGTTGCCTCCATGGGCGGCTGGGTGATCCCTATTGCCAAGGTGTGACATATCCTGCTGTTTTCGTAATAGTTTTATTCTTGGTGATCGTGTGCTGCTGCTTGAAGTTGCCCAGGTGTGGCTCTTTCTGCTGGCTTTTGAATTACCGGTACCTTATTTTAGTTCTTGGTGATCGTGTGCTGCTGCTTGAAGTTGCCCAGGTGTGGTTCTTTCTGATGGCTTTTGAATTACCGGTAACTACCTTATTTTAGTTCTTGGTGATCGTGTGCTGCTGCTTGAAGTTGCCCAGGTGTGACTCTTTCTGCTGGTTTTTGAATTACCGGTAACTGCCTTATTTTAGTTCGTGGTTGTTCTGTTCTGAAGCTTGAAGTTTGAATAATATTTTCATTCACTGAAGATGCTTATTTAACCCATATGCTGTGCTCTGTTACGGAATGCTTTTTGTACGTTGATAATAAATCAAATGGAACAGCACGCTTTGGATTTTAGGGATGAATTATGTCTTGTTTGGAGTGTACAGAGTCATAGAACTGTCAGTTAGCTACTACCTTTGCTTGCAATGGATCTTTTAGAATAAGATTATTCGTTTGGCGTGTAGGCTTTGGACAGTCAGTTGTAATATCAATGAGTTTTTTATCTGAATTTCCTGTATCATTTATTCCTTTGTTTTGAACTGCCTAAGAATTAGATATGGATAGCCTACTGTAGGAGTCATTTCTCGAGCTTAAATGTATCATCGTCAATTTACCCGGGGAAGAACAGTACTCTATTTGATGTTGTCTCCCCTTTAATTGCAATCGTATGATTATTTAGCATTTTATAAGTTGAGATGGCTGAATATTATCTTGGCAGATATTTTCCTTCCTTCGGGAACACAGGATAGGCCATAGAGTTACGTTCGTTCATCTTATGTAATAGGGAGTTGCTTCCGTTCCCGTGAGCTCCCATAAGTTACCTTAATTTAGCCCGAGCTAAGCCTTTGGGAGTCAGTACAGTTGTGTTTCGTGCCCACTTTGCTCCCTTCTTATATCGTTATCCTACTAATGCTTTGTTCTGTTCTTCCTTTTCCTTCCCAACTCGCTGTTGCCATGGGCGTTGATCCTGTGTTGAAAACTTGGAACACCCTCGTGCATGGGCTCCAAATTACTATCACTTTACTACGTACCCGTTCCTCTTTCTCTCTTAAAGCCCTATCATTATTTCTAGGGGGCTTAAACAGCGTACGGTATTCACTCACTCAGGCATATTCCTTTCCAGAGCTCAAACACGATAAGCATTCTTTTTAATCTTTGTTGCGAGCAGCGCCTCTTTTTGCATTAGCTGATCTCGTGTCTGGATTTACAGCTCATTGAATCTGGCGTCATGAAGATTATAGACTGCAACAATCACGTGAAGTCCGCATCTGCATTCTTTGGTGGGGGCTGCGCCGTAAACATTCTGTCAGACCTGCACAACCCTCTTGGTGAGATATCTGTCTATCGTTTGTTGATGACTCCAGCTAGGATCTTAGCATTGAGTATGTTTCATAGTAGGCATGTGGACCTCTCCTGCAGCAGAGTCCTGCTGGAGGCTTGACATTGGTGTTACGCTAGTGCTCGTGAGTGAAGATTCAGTGTCACTCGACTGTGGATCTTCACATTGAGCAATCTATAGCTAATCCTTTAGTTACCTCTCAATTGGCTCTCACAGTTCAGTTTTAGTTACTGTCATTTCTACCGAAACGTTAATTTTTAATGAAAACGGCAAAAGGTTAAGCAATCACAGGTCACTATTTTGTATTTTTCCTCTCCCAGGGGATAACACACAAAAGCTGTGCAGCGCTTGTGGCAGCGACTTACCCGGACAGCACTGCACCAGTCAAGATAGGTACGTTAGTCTTAGCTGTACAGCGATAGGCAGAGGTATTATGATCTTCTGCAAAACCACGGCTTTTTGCCCCTATGCAACTATAGGCGATGTACCTTTAACCTTGATTCTGCCGTTCGTGCATGGTGTGTTTAATAGGTATTTAGTTCGAGCTAGCGTCTGCCTCAAGTAGCTTAAAATTTCATGATCTCCTTCCCCACGTGAAGAACTTGGGTCAAGTTTTCATTATTTAAATTTCTGTAGTATAAATTTTTACTGCGCGTTTTTCTCCATTCATTGATGTTAAAGGGCCATTTCATTTAGAAAATGGGTCGTGCTTAATACTGCATATTGCAACTGTCAACCACGGATGTAATATAGAAAGAGCAAACTTCAGCTGTTTTTTCCGCGAGTACAAGAAAGCGACCAAATGGCTGAAACTGGCTGTCGAGAGTGCTCAAAGATGGTTAAAAAAAATAAATTCGGAAGTCTATCAGAAATATTTGGAAGAGTATGGAGCGAATTCTCCAATCTCGAGCTGGATGCGCAGTATTTTAGCTTCCTGAGTCTGCATCAATATTAGCTACCACATTATCTTCTATCTAATCTGGGAAGAGAACGAATTGATGGATGAAACCGCAAGCATTATCGTATCACTGATTTTGCCTCTCATGCTCTATCAACATCTGCTGTAGTGCTCTTTCAGAGTCAGAACTGGGTAAAATTTTATGTTTGGTTCGAATGGGATAAAATCCTAAATGCTCGTTCCTCTTCTATTTCCTTCGTGTTGTCAGCCCTTCAATATGATAGCTTTATTCCTTCTATCAATGATCCCATTTTACCAGGTATGCCGGATACCAAGGAGCTGTGCACTGTCTTATGGACAAGGGCGATGTCGCATTCGTCAAGCACAACACGGTCTCGCATGTCCTGTCCTCGAACTCCGGGACATTGGCGTTCACGTGAGTTAAGAGTTTTTAGATGCGTAATTAAATAGCTAGTTAGTATTGGTGAGGGGAGGGTCCTTGCTTTTGGAGTCCCTAAAATGCGTGTCCTGAAGATATTAGTTCGCCTATGTTGAAACCAGCACCAACCCCCAATCAAAATAATTTATTTTTCCCAATAGGACGGTTTTCATCTATTGAAATTAGTACAGTGCAAGATAGGGAGCTATCTAGGCTTGGTTCGAATATACAAGATGATAGTAAGGGCATAGATATACCATACGTGTATGGTGTGGTCTATGGTAAGGATTGAAGGTTAAGCTACAGATTTATAGCGCTGTCATACCATACAACCTACATTGTGCAAAGTTACACTAAAGCATTATAACGGCTTTTGGCTCACACATAGGCCTATTTTGTATTCAGTTAACTGTTACAGCAATAGGTTCACAGTTTCACACATACGCTTATTTTGAATTAGTTAATGCATCGTCACATTAATTAAAAAAGTGAAGAAATAGCATTAAGTACTATAGGTACTAAACAACCTACATAGCGACTCGATACAGGTCTTGAACAGTAGCAAAACACAACAGCTCTAGTAAAGGAACAGACCATTTCCAGCTCTGGAAAAGCAGACATTCTACCAGTTTAGAAAGTAGCAAACCGGGTGCAAGAGCTGCAGTGACCTCTGGCTTGCTTAAGTTAAGCCAGCACTAGCCTCAAGCTGCTTGTTGAGTGGCGGGTCTCTGAACAGAGCTTCTGCTATCTCTTGCTGCTCCATTGGGAGTAGGTTATTAAAATGGGCTGCATTGGGCCCCTGGCTAAAACTATTTAACTGAGACTCACTAGAACAGTAATGACACATATGGATGATAATGTTGATGTCATCCCTACAGAGAGGCGGATTTTGAACTGCTGTGTGTGGATGGTAGCCGAGCTGCCTTGACTGACTACCGCACCTGCAACTGGGGCACTGCTCCTGCTGATGCCATCGCTACCTCCTCTGCTAAAAATAACGAGAAACGTGCTCTTCTGCAGGAGTTTATTAAGGTAATAGTTTCATTGTTGTGTGAGACCTTAGTATGAACTAATCTTTCGGGACATATCAAGGTAGGTACCTAATAGTAGTATTGATGTTTGGGACTCTAGCCGGAATTAAAAGTAATGGTTTCGTTTGCTGGTGCCCCACCCAGGACCAGTCTATCGGGGGATATTCAGTCAATAGTAGGTAGCTAGCATTGTTCTGCGGTACCCTGGCCTGAATTAAGTTTTTGCGACATTTTAAGATCCACTATTTTATTCACTCATATTCTCCCGTTTGGCTGCTTCCTTACACTGTCATAGCTTACGTTTCATTTACTTTTGTTGTGATGCATGCGAAGTATACTGGATGCACGTTTCGTCTGTTTCGTTTTGGGTCACAGTATGATCTAAAACCAAAGCGGCATAATTTCGAATAACAATCACAGTATTCACGAAAATATTATATTTCAGGTTGCCGTTGATCTGTATGGCCAGAACCACACCGTGAGTGCTCGTCGCTTCTATATGTTCGAGTCGTCTCCAAAATACGGCAACACTCATGACGCTCTGCTGTCTGTAAGTTTCTTTTCTTCAAGCGTCTTGATGTGTTTCTGGACAGTTTGTGCTCGTTATATGTTCTCGTTTCTGTCCTAAACTTTCTTTGTTTCACGAACGGATAGAATGCTTCCTCTACCATATTATTAAATGAGCAGCAAAACTCGCCTTCACTTACTTCATCAGTCCTCCCTGGTTTTTAAGGTGTCGCTCTAGTAGCCTTCCTCCAGTTTCTGCTGACACTTGCTTCGTTGTGTGTAATTTCAAAGCCCAATATGCCTCTTGCAGAAGTTGTTGTTGTCTGTAAACATAGCCTGCGTTGATCTTAAACCTCCTGCTATGACAAATATGAAAGTCTTGGCTTTGTTTTATTTTCTTATATTATTAGCCAGTAGTCTTTTTCTGTCAACTTTTGTCTGAGTTGCTTCTTCCCATTTTTCTTGACGTGCTTCATGTTCCTTACCTTCCTGTCATGGAAGATCGTGTAATGAGCGTGGAGGCCTGGCGGTATTGTGAGTCTTATTATGCCGTTCATGCTTGAATAAGAATCATTTTACTCGAAATACTGTATAATGTGTGATGTTTGGGGGGTCTGTCATGGATTAATGTACTTTACGGTATTTCTTAAAGAGAAGTATTAAAAATAGAAGAAAGTAAATTCAAGTACAAAATTACCACTGTCAGCCAAACGTCATTTACGCATTATCTTCACAGGACGACACCACAAATATGGTGGAGGTGCCACTGTCGCAGCAAAACTTCAAGAAGTACCTGAGCAACATTATCCTGAGGCATATCAGCACCGTTCGCTCCTGTCCTGTCTCTAACATGACCCTCTGCGTCACGTCCAGGGTTGAGTTCACCAAGTGCCTCAAAATGAGGGTAAGTTGCGCCATAGCAGATGCAGAGTTCGCTTCAAAATTTGTTCCTTAGTTCTACACCACTCAGTTCTGTTCTTCCTCTACTCCCGACTTCCGTTGTCTATGTATGCAGCTTTTGCTCTGCAGTAGCAGAAGATTAGGGATCCTGGAATTGACGCTCAAGGCCGCGAGTTCAGGTCTTCCTGCCAAGTAAGGCATTAGGCAAATTCTTTGCAGGGCTTGACGTGATCAGTCAGCATCCGGTCTGCGTGCCGCTGTGGGTATACCGACCTTTGCCAGAAATGGGGAGGGTGGGGGAGAGGCAGATCTGTTGCATGGAGCCTTCCGCAGCCCGCTGGTACCATAGCTCTAGACGATCCGTAGTTAACTACAGCCGTATACTTCACTGGGGCCTGTTGGCCTCTAGGATAAGTGGCCCCAAGGAGACGCACTGGCAAAATGGAGATGCACTTGCGGTAGGAAGACTGTGCCGTGGCGACCGGACGCTGCAAGAAATGTCCAATGCCTGCAAAAAAGTTGAATATGCATAAACGATGTATGATTGGGCATTTCTCACAGCGTCCAGCTGCTGTACAGCCCCCCCCCCTCACCATATGTGCGTCTCCATCGGGTCAGTGCGTCTCCTGTGGGCCCCTTACCCTATCTGCAGGACAAACCAGTGTGTGTGGGTTTCCCAGTTGGGAGTGCGGTAAATTTTTTCAATTTTTAATCCTTTGTTTTTTTACTTCAGTTTTAAAGAAATGCTTGAGCCCGTTTTTTTACTTCAGTTTTAAAGAAATGCTTTAGCCCCAATGCCTCGGCCTTCACTCAAGGCTTGGAGAGTTCGCTGTAAAGGTTGTTTATCGAGTAGGAAAAGTACAACTTGTAGCGTACGAGCACTACGGTAAGATAAAATCAAGTGCTAGCTATATATTCTGCGTGCTGCCTCAATTTTGGGCTTACTGGAGGTAAACAACATATTTTCTTACCTTGTTGCTCTAACTATGCTCAGTTATTTTTGCTGCCTGTAATTCTGAATTCTTTTTTGACGAGCTCATAATCTTTCTGTGGGATATAAGTGTAGTCTTTATTACAGATTTAGTTGTTCACGGTGGAATGAGGGTCTGTCTAGTTAAAGGCGCCATTGACTGTTGTGCTCAGGAAGCAAAGAGTGTAACGGGAGGACTCAGTGGGACTAGAATGAAACTAAGATGTAACCGCATATAATGCAAATGACGTCACATCGACAAGTCAAAGTGTTTGAGGGTCGCACCTTTTATTCTTAATCAAAATTATAAGCAGCGGTATATTCTTAACGCGAGAGAAGCAATAAAATCAGTTACTGCTCAGTCTTACTGTGCTTGCCGACATTTTTACCGTGTTTTGTGTATGCGGGCAGCTGAAGTAGCTGGTCAGCCAGGAGCGAGAGATTGACTGAACTAGGTCGCAAAATATGGTGATATGTCAAAATGTATTTTATTAAGAGCACTGTGAACTGAATATTAAGTGTAGATAAGGCTTCACTTCAAAGAAGAAGTTCAGTCCGCGGCCCAGAACTTGCGGTTAGTGTTTTGAAGCTGCCACGAACCTCCACTGCAACTTTCTATTGATAATCGCTTATTGCTCAATAGTATATACTCTCTTCAGTTATTTATGTGCTTAAGAGATGAAGTTTACAATTTACGACAATTTTTCTTGAGAACTTGCCGGCCGTTCAGCCGTAGCTTTGTTGAGACGACGTCATTGATGTCACTTTTTGATGTTACTTCCTAGTGAGTCCTCCCGTTACACTCTTTGCTTCCTGGTTGTGCTCAAGATTGCAATGTTTGAATCGGACTGTTGGGCAAAGGGGAGGGGGGGGGGCTAGGAATCTATATCGGGAAATTGGCGGAGCCCCGGCGCAGTGGCTAAAGGTTGAAAATGGCCCTACATTTTTGTTAGGGAAAAGATTTGAAGTCAGCCATTGAACATGAACCCACATTCGGCTCAAAAACTCAGTCAGAGTCTGTAGCAGTCGGGCAGTTTGTCGCTCCAAGGGGTCTGCACCAGAAACTGTCTCGGCCCAGGAGTCGAAGTCTGATAAATCGAGGGTAGCCCTGGTTATGCTATCATTTCACAACAGTACCTACCTATATCTGTTGTTGCCTTAGTACTTCTACGAGCTTACAGCTTACATCAGTTCCTACCTTTGTTCTAACTGCTCCGTGCTCGAAATTTCTATCTACGAACTCGAAAGAACGGCAGTCACGCCTCTCCCCTTCAGGGTCATAGGATGTGCCATAGGGTTAGATTAGTTTAGGTTCGCCCATCCTATGTAATGGGGAGCAGTGCCCGCAGGAGGACCCTCTAGGTTACCTTAGCCATTAGCTAGGCCATCGGGCCGTCTGTCTTTCGTTCTCACTCTGCTTTCTTCCAATTTCAAACTCCTACTGATCATACTTTCCTCTGTCCTCCCTCTTCTCTCCCGTGTGCGTTAGTCCTGTATGGGAGCTCCCTCGTGAGTGGATTTCACGCGTCTATCGTCATACTATATGTCCCGTCTTTCCTCGTCTGTGATATCGCCATTGCTGTGGAAAGGGAGTCTTGAACTTCTGATTGTGATGATAGTATTCGTGCGGACTGATACGGTGTACCCTCTGAGGTCCAACTAATATATCGGTTTCTCGTAGGAATAGCATTGTTTGCAACATCTCGGAAGGACACTTAGTCTTGTAAAATTAAAGGGACTATGTCCAGCGCAAATATGGGCACATTCATACAGCGCTGGGGCAGGTGTATCATGCTAGTAAACAATCCTCCATAGAAGTGCGTCATGTACCAACAGATGGCACTCAACGCGCAGCTGCTGAAGCCTGAAGTGAAGTGTCTCAACGGCGGCTCCAGCTACGAGTGCATGGCGGCCATCAGCGCTCGGTAAGAACTTACCTAGCCTTTTTAGTCATCTAAAATTCTTCATTATTGTTATTATTATACAGCACTTTTTGTATCCTTATTCTCAAACGCTCCATATTTCCCCTGTGGTGCGAACACCGTATCCATGTTTTACCGAGAAAGTGACTATTTATCGTCACTCCCTGTAGAAGTGTTCGCCGCTCGGTAAAGGGTTAAGAAAAAAAATCAAGCTGGTTTCAGTTTGACATTGACATGTTACGTGTTTGGAGTTCCCTACGTCTCTTCTTTGCAAACACTGCGACGTGTTGTTCTTAATCTGACCTGTAATTTACTCTGGATAACTACTGCACCTATTCAGATTATATGGTGTCATAGACTTGTAAGTACTATATCCACGCGTTAGTTCTTTTGTCTTACGGAGCTAATAACTCATCCCGCTATACTTATAGAAATAATGACAATAATAATAAAAGTTCTCTTATTGTGATGAGTTAGCTACCTCTTAGACATGAGGTTCCAAACTTCTTGATTAATACAAACCTAGTCGTTTGCCAGTGTGGTCCATTCTCATTGTAGAATAATAACCCTCATTCTTCTTTAGTGAGATGTGTGCAATGGAGGTTTTACCAATTCTGGTGAAACCCATGGTAAATACATGATGAGTGGAGATAATCCACCTTATTGTCTAGACTGCCTGGTTCCACTCACTGTTAAGCATATGGCTACTGCTGGAATGTTCAACCCATACTGTAGAACGCCGTCACTACTTAAGACCCCTCCGGGGGCATAGGATGGGCCATAGGCCATAGGGTTAGGTTAGTTAGGTTCGCCCATCCTATGTTATGGGGAGTAGCGCCCCCAGGGGGTTTGAGTAGGTTACCTTAGCCATTAGC
>LQNS02004412.1:11322871-11335594 GCA_001587735.2 Parhyale hawaiensis | reverse complement strand
TGTGCCTGGGGTGGTTGAATTTGTAAGCTAATGATAAAATCCATGGTAAAACCCTGGTAATACAGTTTTAACAGTGCTATAGCAGGACTGGTAAAACCTTCATTGTACACCCTGGCAGTGTGACTTTTAAAATAATATTTAATTCTTCAGTACTAGTACCTAAACATAGAGACCCTTACTTCCAAATTTGGTTTTCATTCCACCAGCCTTTGGCTCTCATAGCCCCAACATTTTTTCTCGCACCCCAGCATTTGGTTTCCATACCTACCACATTGGTTCTCATACCCCCGTATTTGGTTCTCATTCCCTAGCATTCAGCCCTCTTACCACCAACCCTCTAGTAGAGATAATAATGATAATCATCTCATTCCCCAGCTGTTAGTTCTCATACCCCGAAGAGTACAGATACTCCCCCTGAAGATCTCCTGTTTTGAGCTAACTGGTCGCTGACTTATCATTTACAGTGTTGCTGATGTTGCGGTGCTGGAGGCCGGTGACATCTACACAGCCGGCCTCAACTATGAACTTGTGCCCTTTATGGCTGAGCGCTACAACCTAGCCACGTCGCACTACTATGTTGTGGCTGTGTCTAAAGAAGACGACATGGAGACCGATGTGCTCTATCTCAGAAGTTAGTACCTGTTGCGCTTTCATATTATCGGAGGACCAGTATCACGTTGTGCCTTGTCTTAGAAGTTTGTGATTACCCGAGCTAGGACATTGGAGCTCTTGAAAAAGAGCTGTAGTAGCGGTTAAAAAGAGTGCTTATAGCGCTATAAGCGTGTAATAGTAGCGATAGAAAAGGGCATCAGGAGCACTTATGGGAGCGTTTGGAGCAGTTACCGGAGCATTTAGAGCACGTATGGGAGCGTTTGGAGCACGTATGAGAGCGTTTGGAGCACGTATTGGAGCGTTTGAAGAATTTATAGGAGCGGTTGGAGTATTTATAGGAGCGCTTGGAGTAGCTGCTGGAGCGTTTGGGGCAGCTATCGGAGCGATTCGTGCACCAAAGTCTAATTTTGTGCGGATAACCTCATTCTTAAATTTACTCCAAAGCGAAAACTTTTATAAAACCTTCCTAAGTCATGTTCTTAATAGGACTTTTTAGTTTGATATGTCCCACAACACAAATTCGATGTTCATATATTAATCGTATATAGAAAAACGCAAAATGAAACGGTTTTCGTGAGTGACACAAACCTCAAAACTCCTTCGCTTTTGAGAAATGACGACCTGAAATATTTAAAGGGATGGTTAGGGCGAAAATAAAGTTAATTTTTTATTTTTAGACCAATTTGAATGAAACTTGGTATAGATTCATAAAATCGGAAAGGAATTTTTTTTTACTCCTGTACTTTTTCATTTTTCTCATAGAAAACGGGTTATTCAAAGAAAATGACTAAAGGGGGCTAGGGAAAACCCTACTCCTACAGTTTTTGAGCTAGCTACAGCCTACAAAGATGATTTTGGTATAAAAAGGAGTGAAATTTGATCCTCTATCAGGGTCAAATTATTTGGTTTGTTTTTTGAAATCGTTTTTAAGAAAGTTCTAAAAGCTCAAAAAAAAAATCAAAATCTGGGCTGTCACTCTTCTCCTTATTCCAAAATCAAACTAAAAAGTTTACTGTTATAGAAAATTAAATTCCGTTTCTTTTAGTACCAAAAATCACCTCTGTAGCTCAAAAAACTGTAGCAGGAGTAGGGTTTCCCCAGCTCCCCCTTTCGTCGTTTTCTTTGAATAACTCGTTTTCTATGGAAAAAAATGAAAAAAAGAGTACGCAAGCACAAACGACTTCTTTTTTCATTTTACAGATTTATGCAGAGGTGGGTAGTGGTAATTTTTCCCATTGAAGCGGTATTGGTAAAGCGGTAATGGCTTTCCAAAGTTCCGGTATCGGTAAAGTGGTAATTTCTAAAAAATATTACCAGCGATATCGGTAATCCAGTAATAAAGTGTTAATAAGCTCTACTGCTATTTTGAAATAGCAAAACTCAAAATTAGCTTGAAAATCACCAAATTAGTCTGAATTACCTTGTAAATTCCCTAATTACCTTGCATAAGTTTTAAAAATTTTCGCTTGTAACTTAACTCACCCCGTCTGAGTTACAGTAATGTCCGCTGCTTAACCCTGCCCACCGTAACGCAGTCCGTCTATCTTACACCTTTTACACCTCATCTGACCTCTCTTAGTGGTCTGATGTCATCTGTGAATATCTCATTTATTCTGCTAGCAAAGAGTTTGCACTTGAGTCTTGATGGAGATATATAGGTACGACTTTACTTTTTGCATTGTTCTCCTGTGCATTTGCATGCCTTTTCTAAGCGCTGTTTCCTACAGTTTACAGATAATTTAGCCCTTCATAATCTTACACGTTTCAATTTTTTGCCGGCAGTTTATTATAGGAAGATGATAGATAATATTTATTTTGAGTCGCTTTAATCAGTAATCTCTCTGCAGAAACTTTTCATTCCGATCGTACCTAATTCTCAATGGGATGGAAACTTACCAGAAATGGCGATGTTTTATCCCTTCCTGGCTAAAACCGTTTCCGTTACCACTTTAAATATTGTCTAAGTTCCGGTATCGGTAATGCGGTAATTTTCAGCCGATTACGGTAACGGTAAAGCGCTAATGATTTTGAGTAAAACGGTAGGTATTACCTCTTTAGTAGTCCGGTAACCCACCTCTGTATCTATACCAAGATTCATTAAAATGGGTCCAAAAATAAAGACTTTTCAATTTCGCCCGAACCCTCCCTTCAAGTATTTCAGGTCGTCATTTCTCGAAAACGAAGCAGTTTCGAGGTTTTTGTCCCTCCTGAACATCGTTTAATTTTGCGTTTATGTAGCTGTACAGTGACCGAGAAACGTTCTATTAGGATATCCTCGGTGTAAGGTCAGAGCAGCGTTCTAAAACGAGCAGGAACTGGAGAAAAATAGAGAAAATTTTAAGGAGTCGGAGGTCTCCGGAGAGCTCTCCGAAACCTCTCCGNGCACCAAAGTCTAATTTACACGCCTATTGGAGTAAGAATTTAAATGAGGTTTCGCTTTTGAAAATATTTTGGAAGGATTCAGTACAAGAATTATCCTGAAAAATCAAACTATACAGGGTGTTGTGTAATTCGATGTTCATATATTAATCATTTATAGAAAAACGCAAAATGAAACGGTTTTCGTGAGTGACAAAAAAACATGAAAACTCCTTCGCTTTTGAGAAATGACGACCTGAAATATTTAAAGGGATGGTTAGAGCGAAATTAAAGTTAATTTTTTTATTCTTAGACCAATTTGAATGAAAGTTGGTATAGATATGTGAAATCGGAAAGGAAATTTTTTTTACTCCTGTACTTTTTCATTTTTCCCATAGAAAACGAGTTATTCAAAGAAAACTGCTAAAGGGGGCTGGGAAAAACCCTACTCCTACAGTTTTTGAGCTAGCTACAAAGATGATTCACTCTTCTCCTAATTCCAAAATCAAACTAAAAAGTTTACTGTTATAGAAAATTAAATTCCGTTTCTTTTAGTACCAAAAATCACCTCCGTAGCTCAAAAAACTATAGCAGGAGTAAGGTTTCCTCAGCTCCCCCTTTCGTCGTTTTCTTTGAATAACTCGTTTTCTATGGAAAAAATAAAAAAAAGGGTACACAAGCACAAACGATTTCTTTTTTGATTTTACAGATTTATGCAGAGGTGGGTAATGGTAATTTTTCCCATTGAAGCGGTAATGGCTTTCCAAAGTTCCGGTATCGGTAAAGTGGTAATTTCTAAAAAAAATTACCAGCGGTATCGGTAATCCAGTAATGAAGTGTTAATAAGCTCTACTGCTATTCTGAAATAGCAAAACTCAAAATTAGCTTGAAAATCACCAAATTAGTCTGAATTACCTTGTAAGTTCTCTAATTACCTTGCAGAAGTTTTAAAAATCTTCGCTTGTAACTTATCTAAGCGCTGTTTCCTACAGTTTACAGATAATGTAGCCCTTCATAATCATACACATTTCAATATTTTGCCGGCAGTTTATTATAGGAAGATGATAGACAATATTTATTTTGAGCCGCTTTAATCAGTAATCTCTCTGCAGAAACTTTTCATTCCGATCGTACCTAATTCTCAATGGAAACGTACCAGAAATGGCGATGTTTTATCCCTTTCTGGCTAAAACCGTTACCGTTACCACTTTAAATATTGTCTATGTTGCGGTATGGGTAATGCGGTAATTTTCAGCTGATTACGGCAACGGTAAAGCGGTACCGTAATGATTTTGGGTAAAACGGTATTACCTCTTTATTAGTCCGGTAACCCGCCTCTGTATCTATACCAAGATTCATTCAAATTGGTCCAAAAATGACTTCATTTTCGCCCGAACCCTCCCTTCAAGTATTTCAGGTCGTCGTATCTCGAAAACTAAGCAGTTTTGAGGTTTTTGTCCCTCCTGAACATCGTTTAATTTTGCGTTTTTATAAATATGGTGAAAATATGTGAAACGACTTACACAAAACCATGTATACTGTATATTTTAAAAAATCATAAACTGATCATGTACCTTCTCATTCATCTACCAATTATGCTATTTAATTCGGTAGTGTGTCATAGTATGGGGGAAGTCATAATAAAATTACCCCACCCTCAAGAAGTTCCTTTCTTCAACCATTTTGGCACTTTCAAACTGATAGACGTCTTGTCAATGTGTATTGAACATTGCAGTTGGCGTTTATTTATATTTGCATGAAACTTGCTTATATTCAATACACATGAAGGTACGGGTGACTACCTGCTAATAATGCTCCAGTTATTTGAGATTGCTCCAACTTTGTGTGCCGTTAGAGTCAAATGGAGCAATAAGGAGCACTTCGGAGCCTTTATAGCGTTTGGAGCATGAAGAGCGCTAGTAGCATTTTACGTATAAATGCTCCAATGTCCGAGCTCTAGTGATTACTATGTAATAGCTGGTCTTGGAAGCCTGTAGTGCGATGTAGCTCTTAATGAAAACTGCTTATTACCTCCGCCAATGAGGTTATGTTTTCGTCGGGTTTGTCGGTCTGTCATCAACATAACTCAAAAAGTTCTGGACGGATTTGGATGAAATCTACAGGGATTGTTAAGTATGTTAGGAAGAACAGATGATTAACTTTTAGTGAAGATCGTCCATCCTTTTGCATATTTGTCTGCCTCATCTTTGTACATGCCATAACTCAAAAAGTTATGGACGGATTTTCATGAAATTTGCATGAATTGTTGGGTTTATTACGAAGAGTAAATGAACAGATTTTTGCAGTGATCTGTTTGTTCGTTTGTGTGTTTGTTGCTGTGTTTGATTTTGTGCTTGTTAATGCAATAACTCAAAAAGTTCTGAATGGATCTTTATGAAATTTACAGGAGTTATTAGTAATGTTAAAATACTTAAATGACTAAATTTTGGTGCAGATAGGTTGGTTTATTTGTATGTTTGACTTATGCCTGTCATAATGTTTGTTAGCAGCATATCTCAAAAAGTTATGAGAGGATCTTCAAGAAAATTACAGAAAGTGTTAATACTATCAAAAGGCACAAATGATTGGATTTTGGTGTTGCTACAAAGAAAATCATGGTCTCAGCACCAATTTGTATACTTTGTTACCGTTGCCTTGCTTGGCAAAGGTATGCGCTCTCAGAGTGCTCTAGTTATCTTATTGTGATTCTTGTTATTTGCTGAGCTGGTAACAATTGTGAAGCCATCACTCTTGGGCTTGATCGTTATATTTCTGTGTTCTTTATTTATTGTAGATGTAGAACTGATGCTAGAGTCATGGGCTCTATAATAAATAGGTAGCTACATTTCAAGAAACCGGCTACATTTGACGCCCTTTCTGTCTACATTTGCATTGTCTAAGAAGCTGGTTATTTAAACTGAAGGATTTTGGGAGGTGACGGTTTACGTCTTTACCATCTACCGTACATTTTCATAGAGATTGGAAGCACCTCTTTTTTAATACTCTCTTTTCGTATGATTTAAAAAAATGGGCTGTGTCAGAAGCACTCATGTGACTTCTTGGCCATCATTTTAAATGCCTTTTCGACACTGGCAGATCGGCGAACGTGTCACCCTGGCGTAATGCACGGCGGCGGGTGGGTACTGCCCATGGACTACCTCCTCAACAACAAGCTGATGCGCAGCTACGGCTGCAACTCCCTGAAGGCCGCCTCGCAATATTTCTCCAAGTCCTGCGCCCCTGGGGCTTTGACCAACGCTTACCGTTACCAATATTACGACAGCAGCTACTACTTTAACCTCTGCCACCTGTGCCACGGCACCGGGTCTTCCTTCTGCGCCAGAGACCACACTGAAGATTACTTCGGTTTCACAGGTGAGAACATCGTCTTTTGTTTTCTCGCTGTTCACCTAAAGTTATAGAGCTATCGTGAGTGGGTGGATTCTTTTTCAATAAATAAAATCATTCGTATTGGCTATAACACCAACTTTAAGAAAACGCTTGAACATAACCCTAGACTCAAATTGAAACATCAGAGTTTTCTAATATCAAATCCGCGCCCTGCTTTCAGTACTAAACGTTGATAATTTCATCTGGCAATATCATTGGTAGTACGCTAAAGAAAAATTGCTGTGTGTATGAAACCAACATTCTGCTCTTGTTTGCCACAGGAGCTTTCCAGTGTCTGGTAGAGGGCGGGGGCGACGTTGCCTTCCTAAAACACACTACCGTCCCTGAGAACACGGACGGCAAAAGGCGAGACTGGTGGGCCCGCAACCAGCTCACTGCGGACTATCAGCTGCTCTGCAGGGACGGTACACGGCGACCCGTGTCTGAGTACCTCGACTGTAACATGGGCATGGTTTGTATTACCTTCCTGCAGTACTGTTAGCGTTTTTCTTGGACATGCTTATATGGTGTCAGGGTGCTCTCGTTGTCGGTAATTTTGTAATATTTACTGTTGAAGGTTACGCCTAGTCTGTAGTGTTATGAAGTAAATAATACAGCACGAATTGCTTTCTTCTCTGGTTGGTTGGTGGTTAGTAAGAAATGTATTGGGAACTCTGCGATTTTATTCCTATCCACATCTATTGGCACATTATTTTGTACTGGAACCCGTGGAAATTTCACAGAAAAGAAGCAATGTTCCTCAGTGGTATCTCAGACCCGTATCATCCTAATTTCCCCCTCTCTAATACTGAAGAGACCCGTGGAAATTCTGCAGAACTAAAGCATTGTTCCTGAATTATGATGCCCTACGACCCATATCGTGCATACGAAGGATGAAGATGTTTCAAGTAAGGCAGTGAATCTTCTACTTAAACCTTAGGAGCAATAGCAGCTTAAATACAAACTTGACTCCATCTATTGATCTCTTCCTAGGTCGTATCGTGGATACGCCAGTAAAGCCCTAATTTTCCCCTATCATATACTGATGAAAGCGTTACAATCCTAACTAACCGAGGGAGAAACAGAATGACACTGATCTTTTCTTTTTCAAAGGGCATAGGATGGATGGACCATAAAGTTGGGTTTCTTGGTTGTACCCATCCTGTGTTGTGGGGAGTTGCACTCCTGTAGGCCCCCGGAGGTTTACTTTAGCAGTAGCTAGACGTTTAGACCACTTTTCTGTATGCGCTTTGCGTCTTTTGTCATACTTTATCCTTTATTGTTGTGTTCTCTGTTTCCCTTCCTAAATTGCTGTTCGATGAGTGTTTCGTACCGTGCCTGGATTCCTCAATTTCATGTTATGCGTTATGTCCCTTGCATTTCTCTTCTCGAAAAATTATTGCCGTTGTTTGTAGGAGGCTCAACTGCGCATGCGTAACATCTCGGCAGGTACGAGCTAATGCTGTAGTGACCAGAGGAGGCTACTACTACAACGAGACGGAGGTGCAGGCGTTCACGAACCTCTTCCTGTACGCGCAGCAGTACTTCGGTCGCGACAGCGATGATGAGTGGGAGTAAGTCTCCCTGTTGTATGGCATATTACTTCTGTCGTTTTTGAAAAGAAGCCATAAAAATGGTCAAAAATGATGATGCTTGGATACTGTTACTATCCACAGTCGTGTGTTTGTGGGGGAGGGCACCCTAGCGTTGAATCGGTTGATCATTAAACTATAGAACTCCCTTGACAGGTTTACTTACTAGAGGATTTCAGTTATCATAGACAAGCTGGTATCAAAAACAGCCATTAGCAATTGTCCTTTAGTATAAGTGTCACTGTTTATTTTTGATGATGCGCCCCTCAGGAGGTAGAGGATGGGCTATTGGGTTACGTCCCCTCTCTTATGTAATGGGAAGCAGCGACCCCAAGGGGGCCCTGTAGATTATCTTAGCTATAGCAGCTCTTGGGATTCCACAGAACTTCCTTCCAGTTTTATTCTCCTAATAATGGCACCTAACCTGATTTCACCATTGTCTAAACGCGACGGTACCCGAAAATTTCTAATGAAAAAAAAAAAAACAGGCAGGCCTTGCCTCCCTAACCTACCCGACATAGAACCCGAATATTTACCGACTGACCCGAAATTAGTTCGGGTTTACCCGATATTAGGACCTAAAGTGCGAAAAACGGACAAAGTTGTCCGCACCGTCAAATTTGCTAAGTGGGAAGTTACCTCCTCGCTCTGTGCTTCTTTTTGTTGACCGACTTGCGTGCCCACTTTGCTTCCTTCCACTTTCATACTCCTGCTGATCTTACTGTTGTCTGTTCTTCCTCTTCTTTTCCGACTTGCTGTCCTCATGCGCGTTGATCCTGTGTGGGAACACCTTCGTGCATGGGTTCCCCGTTTTTCTGTCGACATATTATGTGTCCCTTCCTTTTCCTCTCTTAGAAGAGCTTAGTACTTATTTAGGGAGGCTTAAATCTTCTTATAATACCTAATACCTACCTTGACCGACTTGCTGTACCCAAGCTTGTTGATCCTGTATGAGAGCACAACCGTGCATTATATCCTCGTTTATCTTGTCGCGCTAGATCTCTTCCTTTTCCTCTCTTAGAATATAAACTTTGTTAATGGATTACTCACTTTCTAAGCACAAGTGAATTTTTCCTTAACGCCCTTTGGCCTTCTTTTGCAGCTTCCAAATGTTCAACTCAGATGACTCGTACGCAGACGTGATCTTCCAAGACGCCACGCAGCAGCTGGTGCCGATCCCGCGGGAGGAGCAGCACTACCATCCCTACCTTGGTGAGAGCAGTTGACTGTTCGTGTTTGCTTGTGGTGTGTGGTGTAAAAACGCGTTTAATTCTCGCTGTGCGATAGACAACGTCTAACGAGCTTAGCTCCTCTCGGTAGGCATAGGATAGGCCATAGCGTTAGGTCTGTTAGGTTCGCTCATCCTATTTTATGGAGGTAGCGCCCCTAGGTGACCGTATATAGGTTGCCTAGGCCTTAGCTAGACTTTAGGCGTAATATAAATAAAAGAGCCAAGGTTACGGAAGCGAACATAGGTTTAAAATCTGCTAAAACTTTATAAACGTTTCGGGATCTACATGTCCCATCATCAGTATCTAAAATGAAAGTAAAGAATATAAAAAAAATGGACACTACTATCAGTTCTCTAAAATTCAAATGGAAAGACTACCAGGTATCTAAAAGTAAAGAATAAAATACTGTGAACAATGATAGACAGCTAAGAAATCTATCTGTTAGTAATATATAAAGGGTGGGCACTGTTTAGGTCGTTTAAAACTGGCTTGAATTGCGAAATATACATCGCTTCTAAAATTCGAAGTTCAAAATGGTCAGTTGCAAATGCTAAAACAGTAAAGCCATTAAGAGACACCGGCACCCAGCGCTGCTCTGCATGAACTCTAACGGAAGAGTGAGCGGGGCTGGCGAGAATGTTGCCCGTTCTACAACTCCTCCCTGCATGCTCACTGGTCCTCGTGTGCCGCGTATACAAGGTGCTAAAATCAAGTGAAAAGGACTAAAAAAATATATACATTATACTTGTGTCATTTGTAGTCATTTCTGCAGTCGTTCATTCAGAATAACTGCTCGAACGCGATCAATTAACTTGATAGAGAAAAATATGTAGCTAACTGTGTATCGAATTATAGCTACCTACTTGGGATGGTAGTAGCTACTTGGCATACATGATTTCCGCCTTAAAAAGCCTGGTATTGTGTACTTAGCTCATAAAATAAAAGTGCTAAAATTTTCTCTACAGGTGCTAAATAGTAGCTACTAAAATAAGAAATGAACAATGTAATAGACACCTTGAATGACTTATTTTGTTTGCAGGCCGGAGGAAATTTTGCCTGCCCGAACTCATGATAGCACAAATTTTGTTGTTGTTGTTGCTGTGTCGGGAGGGGGACGGGGAGTGTAGGGAGATAGGTAACGGTAGGGTGAGAAGAGAGAAAGATAGAGACACCTCGAGCTCCTCCCAGAGATGCACGTGAGTGAGGGCCGTCGGAAACTCGTCTCACGCAAATTGGTGGGAGACTGTTTGCTCTCCCGCATGACAGAGCCTGCACTGCGAAGAGGCCACTTTCGTTGATTTAATAGAAGATCTAGCTAGCCTTCAGGTTTGGAGCAGCTTTTACACCAAAACTCTTACCGCAAGTAAGAACAGTAAAAAGTTCCAGCACAAAATCATTGCCGTAATTTTTTACGGCTAGGTACTCTATGGAGTAGTTTATGATGTTGGGCGAGAAGGTTGGAACTAGCAATAGAATAGAAACAACTATACCTAATAATACTGGCTACGGACCACGCAGGTCGGGAGTTCCTGAACGCTCGGTACAGGGTGGACTGCACCGCTGGCTGCGTTACTGTCACGGCGTCCACAGCTGTACTGCTGCTACTGCTGTGCCTGCTGTCCTTCGTCTGAAGTCCCTCCCCATTTACTACTACCGCATGCTGGCTCTACTGTGGAGCTGCTCAGTTAGGCATTCCGATCCTGACTATATGGCGGTGGACTGAAAAGCGTATACGCTGCTCAAAATGCGAGGATAGAGTGTCAACAAATTAATTTTAGGTCCAACACATCCTCCTTTTGTTTGTACATTTCTTCCCTCTGTCTTGACTTCCGTAGATTGGTGAACTTTCTTCGTCTTCATGCGTACAATAACAAACTTTCACGACCTAAGATTTTTTAAGCTCGGTCTCTTTGCTTCAAATTGTGCTAATATTTACACTTGTGTAGTGCTCACGTTTTGTATATACCACGTTCATTGTGGGCGTTGGGTGTGAGATCTGCTGCCAGCAGGCAGCCCATATAGCTACTTAGTGAAACCAACGTTCTGGTTCTATATTCATTCCTGAAAACGGACTTTGGGCCATGATCATATTTTTATTCACTTCCCAAAGCTATCACTGGTGTAACCTGACAAAACTTACTATCTCATTACAGCATTGTTTGAACTTCTTATCCAACGCACTTTTGCGGACTATATATGTTAGAATTTACTACGTTTGATGCTAGGACGTTATGCCCTTGCGCTTAGCTTTAACTGCATTGACTTTATTTTAGTTGGCGTTCTTTTGCCATTCCCTTTATTCTTTTAATTAGCCTAAGTTTTATTCATTTTGTTCATATCTTCATTTTAGGTCCCCTTTTACCCGTGTTACATGAGGCAGCTGAGTTGCGCATCAGTGGCCTATTTTTTTAACCATCGTCAGTAATAGTCTCACCTAAACTTCTAAATTTGCCACTGCCTTGTAAACTTCCAAATTCACTAGCGCTCCACAAAATTCTCCAACACTGCATTGAATCCAAATTCCCGCACTGTCTCTAGAACTGCGAAGACAACAGCATTTGCCACCTACCAATGATGCCGACCTGTCCACAAGCTTGTTCAGTTCCCGAATTAGAGCTGTGGACGCGCGCAGCATAAAAGTGGGGGTCGTATCTAATTATCAGCTTTGGATTCTGCTGGACGTAAGAGAAAGTAAGAGAACTGATGCTTAGCAAATGAAGGGCATCGTATTTACACAAGCGGTTCGAAAAACTTCATTCTAAGGGTGCGGAGTACGATCAGGAAAAGCCCCATCATGTCGAACTCCCTTATTTTCTTGTCTAATGAATACTCTAATGTCATAAGCAAAATGCGCGAGGGCATGTAGCTATAATCCAACTTTGCGGTGTCTCTTAACTGCTTTGGCTGCTCTGAATCACCGGTTGAAATCCGAAGGTCATATCACCAAACATTAGGTTAGAGACGCTTTTGTGCGTGACGCTGTCGAAAATGCCAATGAACAGGTTCCACTACATCAACTTGCTTGCTGTTGCTGCGCAATTACTTCCTCTTGTGCTAATCTCATGACTGAATCCTCATATGCCGCAATACTAGCCGTTTTTCTAACTGTGTTCCGCAAAAACTATCTGGACGGGCAGTTTGGTCACCTAAATGCGGATCACCATGCCTATTTCCAGTCTGAAGCGTGCTGCGTGTTGCAGGGCCTCGTCATTGACCTAAGCCCAGAAGCTAGGTATTTCAAACCGATCAGCCGACCAACATCCTATTTGCAGAAGCTGGTGCGCAGCAGGTGCCTCGTGTGAAACGGCCTTTAGTGTTGGCTGTTGGTGTTTCAGTGAAACTTTTCTTTACGTTTTCTAACAGTCAAAAGTTTTAGCTTAGCTTTAACTTGCAGCACTATGTGCTAACACGTGGGTGTTGCTGCTCGTATGTAAGTATTAAATGGTGCAAATACTAAGTATTCCGTCCATGTGAGTACCTATTGTGATGAGAAACTTAAATCCGTCCAGAGGATATCATTGTCGTTTATTTAGGCTAAG
>LQNS02004412.1:11290314-11307349 GCA_001587735.2 Parhyale hawaiensis | reverse complement strand
ATCAAACAGACAAAAACTGTAACGATTTACACTTGTGAAGCAGGTATCAAGAGTTAAAGGCAGTATGATCCCCTGGGCTAAGTCCTATACGGTGTCAAGTGAGCGAGAGGTGAGAAAAAATACAGCACGCATTGCTTTGTTCTCTGGTTGGTTGGTGGTTAGTAAGTAATGTATTGGGAACTCTGCGATTTTATTCCTATCCACATCTATTGGCATATTATTTTGTACTGGAACCCGTGGAAATTCCACAGAACAGAAGCAATGTTCTTCAGTGGTATCTCAGACCCATATCATCCAAATTTCCCCCTCTCTAATTGTGAAGAAACCCGTGGAAATTCTGCAGAACAAAAGCATTGTTCCTGAATTATGATGCCCTACGACCCTTATCGTGCATACGAAGGATGAAGATGTTTCAAGTAAGGCAGTGAATCTTCTACTTGAACCTTAGGAGCACTAGCTGCTTAAATTCAAACTTGACTCCATCTATTGATGCCTTTTTAGGTCGTATCGTAGATACGGCAGTAATGCCCTAATTTTCCCCTATCATATACTGATGAAAGAGTTACAATCCTAATTAACAGAGGGAGAAACAGAATGACACTGCCCTTTTCTTTTTCAAGGGGCATAGGATGGATGGACCATAAAGTTAGATTTCTTGCTTGTACCCATCCTGTGTTATGGAGAGTTGCACTCCTAGAGGCCCCCGGAGGTTTACTTTAGCCGTAGCTAGACGCTTAGTCCACTTTTCTGGATGTGCTTTGCGTCTTCTGTCATACTTTATCCTTTATTGTTGTGTTCTCTGTTTCCCTTCCTAAATTGCTGTTCGATGCGTGTTTCGTACCGTGCTTGGATTCCTCAATTTCATGTTAGGTTTCATGTCCCTTGCATTTCTCTTCTCGAAAAATTATCGCAATTGTTTGTAGGAGGCTGAATAGTGCATACGTAACATCTCGACAGGTACGAGCTAATGCTGTCGTGACCAGAGGAGGCTACTACTACAACGAGACGGAGGTGCAGGCGTTCACGAACCTCTTCCTGTACGCGCAGCAGTACTTCGGTCGCGACAGCGATGATGAGTGGGAGTAAGTCTCGCTGTTGTATGGCATATTACTTCTGTCGTTTTTGAAAAGAAGCCACAAAAATTGTGATTCTTGGATACTGTTGCTATCCACAGTCGTGTGTTTTTTGGGGAGGGCACCCTAGCGTTTAATCGGTTGATCATTAAACTATAGAACTCCCTTGACAGGTTAACTTCCTAGAGGATTTCAACTATCATGAACAAGCTGGTATCAAGAACAGCCATTAGCAATTGTCATTTAGCATAAAGTGTCATTGTTTATTTTTGGTGATGAGCCCCTTAGAAAGTGGAGGATGGGCCATTGGACTAGGTCCCCCCTCCTATGTAATGGGAAGCCGCGGCCCCAAGGGGACTCTGTTAATTACCTTAGCCATAGCAGCTGTTAGGTTCCGCTTAACTTCCTTCCAGCTTCATTCTCCTATCAATGATACGTCCTCGCTCTGTGCTTCTTTTTGTTTTCCAACTTGCTGTACCCAAGCTTGTTGATTCTGTGTGGGAGCACAACCGTTCATGGGATCCTCGTTTATCTTGTCACGCCATATCTCTTCCTTTTCCTCTCTTGGAATATGAAATTTGTTATGGATTAGTTACTTACTTTTTTAGCACGAGTGAATTTTTCCTTAACGCCCTTTGGTCTTATTTTGCAGCTTCCAAATGTTCAACTCAGACGACTCGTACGCAGACGTGATCTTCCAAGACGCCACGCAGCAGCTGGTGCCGATCCCGCGGGAGGAGCAGCACTACCATCCCTACCTTGGTGAGAGCCGTTGACTGTTTGTGTTTCCTTGTGGTGTGTGGTGTAAAAACGCGCTTAAATCTCGCTGTACGGTTGACAACATCTAACGGGCTTAGCTTCTCAGTAGGCGTAGGATAGGCCAAAGCGTTAGGTCTTGTTAGGTTCGCTTATCCGGTTTTATGGGGGTAGCGCCCTTAGGTGACCGTATATAGGTTACCTCGGCCTTACCTAGACTTTAGGGGCGTCTTTTGTTCGTGCCCACTTTACTTCCTCTCTATTCCTTGCTCCTACTTGTGTTCTATTCTTTTCTTGCCCGACTTGCCGTTCCTATGCGCGTTGATCGTATGTGGGACTACCTACCTCCTGCATGAGTTTTACGTTTCCATCGACATAGTGTATGTCCCTTGCTCTCCTTCTCTTGGAACACCTTTGCTGTGGGTAGCGAGGCTGAAACACATACACATATATATACGGTAAACCACAACGGTATATTATAATACACAGTCTCTTGTAATAAATGACATCTAGTGATTTACTAATCAGTAATGTAAATAAAAGAGCCAAGGTTACGAAAGCGAACATAAGTTTAAAATTTACTAAAACTTTATAAACGTTTCGGGATCTACATGTCCCATCATCAGTATCTGAAATGATCAGTAAAAAATGGACACTACTATCAGTTCTCTAAAACTCATATGGAAAGACTACCAGGAATCTAAAAGTAAAGAATAAAATACTATGAACAATGATGTACAGCTAAGAAATGTATCTGTTTGTAATATGTAAAGGATGGGCACTGTTTAGGTCGTTTAAAACTGGCTTGAATTGCGAAATATACATCGATTCTAAAATTCGAAGCTCAAAATGGTCAGTTGCAAATGCTAAAACAGTAAAGTCATTAAGAGACACCGGCACCCAGCACTGCTCTGCATGAGCTCTAACGGAAGAGTGAGGGGGCTGGCGAGAATGTTGCCCGTTCTACAACTCCTCCCCGCATACTCACTGGTCCTCGTGTGCTGCGTATACAAGGTGCTAAAATGGGCGAAGTGCTAAAATCAAGTGGAAGGTGCTAAAAAAATACATTATACTTGTGGCATTTGTTGTCATTTCTGCAGTCGTCCCCTCCGGGGGCATAGGATGGGCCATAGGCCATAGGGTTAGGTTAGTTAGGTTCGCCCATCCTATGTTATGGGGAGTAGCGCCCCCAGGGGGTTTGAGTAGGTTACCTTAGCCATTAGCCAGGCCTTCGGGACGTCNTTCCTCTTCTTTCCCGACTTGCTGTTCCCATGCGCGTTGATCCTGTGTGGGAACACCTTCGTGCATGGGTTCCCCGTTTTTCTGTCGACATACTATATGTCCTTTCCTTTTCCTCTCTTAGAAGAGCTTAGTACTAATTTAGGGAGGCTTAAATTTTCTTATAATACCTAATACTTTCTGCAGTCGTTCATGCAGAATAACTGCTCTAACGCGATCAGTTCAACTTGAGAAAGAAACTTGTAGCTATGTATCGAATTATAGCTACCTACGGTACTTGGGATGGTACCTAGTACTTTGCAGTACTTGGCATTCATGATTTTTGCCTTAAAAGCCTTGTATTGTGTACTTAGCACATAAAAAAGAAAAGTGCTAAAATTTTCTCTAGGACTGCTAATAAGTGCTAGAATAAGAAATGGACAATCTAATAGACACCTTGAATGACTTATTTTGCTTGCAGGCCGGAGGAAATTTTGCTTGCCCGAAATCATGTCTGGCACAAACTTTGATGTTGTTGCTGTGTCGGGAGAGGGACGGGCAGTGTAGGGAGATAGGTAACGGTAGGGTGAGATGAGAGAAAGATGGAGACACCTCGAGCTCCTTCCAGAGATCCCAGAGACGCACGTGAGTGAGGGCCGTTGGAAACTCGTTTCACGCAAATTGGTGGGAGACTGTTTGCTCTCCCGCATGACAGAGCCTGCACTGCGAATAGTCCACTATCGTTGATTTAATAGAAGATCTAGCAAGCCTTCAGGTTTGGAGCAGCTTTTACACCAAAACTCTTACCACAAGTAAGAACAGGCCCTCAGGGGCATATTCTGGCGGGCCCTTTCCCTGCCACAATATGTTTGGGCATCACGCACACAAGAATCCCGAGTGTTTTCTCCGCAGGGGATGTAACATCTGGCTGCAGTTCCTGCTGAGAAGGTTAGTTTTCTAGAGTTAGGTAGATTCTCTATATTTCCTTTCTGTTCCGCGAAGTGGGCCGCCGATCGAGGTGACCCCACTTTTTCTGCGGGGCTCTTACCTTCGCCCGTGTGGAGGGACACAGCAGGGACCGTTCACACGGTCGCTTCTTTCTTTTGTCTTCTTCTCTTTTCGTCCTTCATCTCTTGCCGCCCGAGCACAACATTGTGGTTCCGGCTGTAAGCTGAGTAAATCATCTTATATCGCTATTGATAGTCTTAGTCTCAGAAATAGCGGGACAATACCAATGCAAAAATAATAACTAGTAAAAACAGTAAAAAGTTCCAGCACAAAATCATTGTCGTAATTTTTGACGGCTAGGTACTCTATGTAATTCTTTATAATGTTGGGCGAGAAGGTTAGAACTAGAAATTGAATAGAAACAGCTATAATAATACTGGCTATGGACCACGCAGGTCGGGAGTTCCTGAACGCTCGGTACAGGGTGGACTGCACTGCTGGCTGCGTTACTGTGACGGCGTCCACAGCTGTACTGCTGCTTCTGTTGTGCCTGCTCTCCTTCGTCTGAAGTCCCTCCCCATTTACTGCTACCGCATGCTGGCTCTTCTGTGGAGCTGCTCAGTTAGGCATTCCGATCCTGACTATACGGCGGTGGACTGAAAAATTTACACGCTGCTCAAAATGCGAGGATTGAGTGTCAACAAATTAATTTTAGGTCCAACACATCCTCCTTTTGTTTGTACATTTCTTCCCTCTGTATTGCCTTTCGTAGATTGGTGAACTTTCTTCGTCTTCGTGCGTACAATAACAAACTTTCACGACCTAAAACTTTTTGAGCTCGGTCTCATTGCTTCAAATTGTGCTAATATTTACACGTGTGTAGTGCTCACGTTTTGTATATACCACGTTCATTGTGGGCGTTGGGTGTGAGATCTACTGCCAGCAGCCCATATAGCTACTTTATGAAACCAACGTTCTGGCTCTATATTCATTCCTGAAAACTGACTTTGGGCCATGATCATATTTTTGTTCACTTCCCAAAGCTCTATCACTGGTGTAACCTAACAAAACTTGCAATCTCATTATGGCATTGTTTGAACTTCTTATCCACGCACTTTTCCGGACTAGATATGTTAGAATATACTACGTTTGATGCTAGGACGTTATGCCCTCGCGCTTAGTTTTAACTGCATTGACTTTATTTTAGTTGGCGTTCTTTAGCCATTCCCTTTATTCTTTTAATTAGCCTAAGTTTTATTCACTTTGTTCATATCTTCATTTTAGGTTCCCTTTTACCCGTGTTACACGAGGCAGCTAAGTTGCGCATCAGTGGCCTATTTTCTTTCACCATCGTCAATAATAGTCTCACCTAAACTTCTAAATTTGCCACTGCCTTGTAAACTTCCAAATTCACTAGCGGTCCACAAAATTCTCCAACACTGCATTGAATCCAAAAAAATTCCCGCACTGTCTCTAGAACTGCGAAGACAACAGCATTCGCCACCTACCAATGATGCCGACCTGTCCACAAGCTTGTTCAGTTCCCGAATTAAAGCTGTGGACGCGCGCAGCATGAAAGTGGTGGTCGTATCTAATTATGAGGTAGTGATTCTACAGGACGTAAGAGAAAGTAGAGTGGCCTGCCACAATTGCAATTAATGTGTAACACATCAATAAGAGCAAATTGCGAGAACTGATGCTTAGCACGTGAAGGGCTTTGTATTTTCAGAAGCTGATGCGCAGCAGGTGCCTCGTGTGAAACGGTCTTTAGCGTTGGCTGTTGGAGTTTCAATGAAACTTTTCTTTGCGTTTTCTAACAGTCAAAAGTTTTCAGCTTAGCTTTAACTTGCAGCACTGTGTGCTAACACGTGGGTGTTGCTGCTCGTATGTAAGTATTAAATGGTGCAAATACTAAGTATTCCGTCCATGTGAGTACCTATTGTGATGAGAAACTTAAATCCGTCCAGAGGATATCATTGTCGTTTATTTAGGCTAAGTGTATATTATAGACTAGTAGACTTCGCTTATTAGGACTGCTTCTGCATCGCAAGTTTCAGTAATCGTATACCAGTATGCATTTTAGTGTTAATTTAAAGAATCAAAGCACTTGTTTAACCCCTTCTGCTGCGGGTTTTTATTGGGTGACCCTTGTTTGCTGCGGCTATTGCCGTCACTCCGTAGCGTGGGGGCTCACCTGGGAATGTTGTTGGACACGTGATGGCCTTCGGAGCGTCACTGCAGCGTTGTAAGACACTTATTTAATACCGGGACATTTTAATAAACATGACGTTTATGTCAGCACTTACAAACGTTACTAATGCAGGCCTACACAATACACCAGCCCGCTCACATTATCAGCGAACGTTCAGCTTACATGTCGTTCTGACGCTAAGTCTAAAGCAAGGTTACTCTTAGAAAGTACTTCTACGTCCGCTCATAAAATTGAGCGTGTTATTGCAATTATGTGGCCCCGGTATAGGCGTAACGCGAGATAGAATCAACTTCTGCCAATATAGCTACTTTCAAATTGTATCCATTTGACATAATCCTGACATGATGAGGGCTGCACGGTAACCTTCCAGTTGTATCGTACGACCAGCACGAGTCTCCCCTCAGAGGTATAAGGTTAACACCCGCAGCATCAGAATCTTGGAGTGTTGCTGTAAGACGCGTAGTGCATAGTTTCGTGCTGAGTCAGCAATTGGTGTCCTGATGCTGTTGCGCGGGTACCGGCCCTAACAAAGAACTGGGGATGGTTGGGAGTCGCAGGTCGTCACTGGCGCCATAGCTCTCGACAGTCTGTGATTGTCTGCAGCCGTGTGCTCCTTTGAGGCAAGTTTGCATATATCTACAGCACGCACCAGTGCGCGTGTCTCAGTTGGGGTCCGCGTGTGGATTAGAGGTGGACCGAATGTCGGTTTTTTTAACATTCGCGAATGCGAATGTTATGTTTTGATATTCGCAAATGCGAATGTTAACTCAAAGTTTCATTTTTCAAGTAATGTGGCATTTTGTTTGGATTCTAGAGTCTGGAGTATGGACTCTGGAGCGGACTATTCGAATTCACTGTAAGAGTTTCGCCATAGAAAATTCAATAGTCAATGAAAATCCATTAGATATTCTTTGTTACCGAGATGCGTGACGAGGACCCACTCTTACCTGTATCCCACCAACCTCTATCCCCAACCACCGCCCTTTGAAAAAGGATTATTTACTAGTAGATTGACTAAATTCACTATAATGCATGCAAGCAATTATTGCTGTTGCTGGTACCTGTATCAACTCCAAGTGCGGGCCCACGAACATTAGGGGCGTAAGCGACACTTTTTCGAAATATACAGAAGAGCCGCTTACAGACAATGCGCTGGTGTAATAAGGTACAAAATAATCGACTTTACTTGCGATTCTCGACCATTTCTACTCGGATTTCCACCTTTCTGACTTTACAGAACGACACGTCCCAATCTGTACTATCCGATGGTGCAAAAAAAAAAAAAACAATTGAAAAACCTGTCGCTTACGCCCCTATTGTTCTCGGCCCCCCAAGTATCTAATAGTTAAATTCTATTATTGGTAGGTTGAGCTTCAAAATAACAATTTTTCTGCTCCTTCACCAGTCAGGTTTCTTCGTTTTGCATCATATCCCAGGCCGGCTCCACGAAAAAGATGCTTACTCACAACGCTAGTTGGCGGATAAGCAAAATAAGACTTTGCTAACTGAGAAAGATTAGGATAAACTTTCCCGTGCATCCTCCGCTATTTCAAAGGATCTGCATCGGTGAATATGCTTAAATATTCGCAAAATATTTGCATGTCTACATGGTAATGCGAATATTGGAAACCACCTGTGGATAAGTTTTCTTTATCTGTTACTTTTACTATTGCACAGTTTAATGTATGGATTTCATCATAATAATAATATACGGTCATTAGTCCACATAAGCGGAGTCTACTGTAGTAGTGTATGTTAACCGTAAGAGATGCTACTAAAAGGTCTTGGTGTGGTCCTGACCTTCTAAGTAAGTTATAATTTTTGATGATAGGCGAGGCTGCTAATAAATACATGGAGCAGCTGTTACAAGAAAGACCACCGTTCATGGGATCCCAATGATAGATAATTTTTTTATCCCATTACATCAATTTATTACTTACCAATGAAGTAACACTCGGCGATTGTTGCGGAGTGTTGCAGTTCCAACCCCAGGGTTGCTCATGAGCTGCACTGGGGTTACCCTGCCCTCAAGGAAAGAAAAAAACGTGTCGCAGTCGGGAACTGCTCATGTATAATACAAGCTGGCAGACACTTCTCGCGTTACAGTAACCTAAAGGCTTTAATTGTAGCACACCTTTGCTTTGGCCGACAATCTGGAGAATCAAACCTCAGCGTATCCAATTTTTGTGTGCTTCTCATTTAAAGTAACTGTAGTATTAGTCGATAAATGAAATAGCTATACTGTATATCCAGGTGTAGGCTCAGAAATGTAATATTGTAGCTTGCTTGCTGGCAGCTGTTATTTGAAAGAAGACAACCTGTTGGCAGGTAGCCAACAGCTATTTAAGAAATTATCTTTGACTGTTGTACCTTGTTGAAAGTTTCGTTACAATTCTTCTGTGAATTTTTTGGCTTACGTTTGAGACTATTACAAATAGCGATGTCCCTTTAAAAATTATGCCTAACCCTATTTATACTAGGGTGTGTTGTGTTGCTATAGGGGTTCTGTGTCATATTCTATTCCAATTGAAAAAAAAGTAAAGCCATTGTAGGATTTGTAGCGAGTTAACTGAGCCTCATACAGTTACGGTTAATTAAACCGCGCATCACTGCTGTATAGCGCTTTATACCAGCTGCTGCAGTGGTTAAATAGGACTAATAATAATAACAACAATAAAAGACGTTGTTTGGGAACGAAAAGAGTTGAGTATGCGCACTGCGATCTAAGAAGACATTTTAGGGAACTCTCGTTGGGCAGTTGTGCAATTTATTTAGCTGTAACCATCCTAGTTCGGCTTTGCTTTAAAATCCATTAGATTTACCTCCGCCGAGAAGGTCATGTTTTCGTCGGGCTGGTCTCTGTGTCTCTGTCACCAAGATAGCTAACTCAAAAAGTTATGGACGGAATTTGACGAAATTTACAGGAATTGTTAGGTATGTTAGGAACAGACGATTAATTTTTGGGGCAGATCCGTCCATCCGTTTCTTTGCTTGTTGGTCTGCCTCATTTTTCTCAATTTCATAACTCAAAAAGTTATGGACGGATTTTTATGAAATTTACATCAGTTGTTAGGTATATCATGAAGAGTAAATGACCAAATTTTTGTGTTGATAGGTTTGTTTGTTCGTGTTCGTGTGTTTGTCGCTATGTTTGATTTTATGCTTGTTAGCGCAATTACTGAAAAAAAGTTTTGAATGCATCTTTATCAAACTTACAGGAGTTGTTAGTAATGTTAAAAGACATAAATGATTAAATTTTGCTGAAGATCTGTTGGTTCATTTGTATGTTTGTTAGTAGGATGACTCAAAAAGTTATGAACGGATGTTCAAAAACTTTAGCACGAACTGTTAATACTATCAAACGACACAAATGATTAGATATTGGAGTTGATACAAAGAATTGTAATCATTGTTTCAGAACTAATTTGAATTATTCGTTACCATTGCCTTACTTGGCGGAGGTTGCGCTCTCAGAGTACTCAAGTTTTTCAAGTTAATGGCAGTAACGCTTGAAAATACCGTTTCTATATTCTTTAGAATCAAAAGTTTCAGTGTTCGGATCGTATCTCGTTCTTGATGTCCGAAAAGAGCCTGTATGTTTTGTTAAACTTAAATTGTTAGAGAATAATGTTCGTATAGTTCACGGCATATTTGTTTTGAACTAATGAACACGTTTGGTTCGTTTCGCTCAGCTCAATTTTGCGAAGTTTATCGTGCTCTTAAATTGTTCCCTACCGCCACGTTTATATGCGTTAAATTTTCAGTATCTCTAAGTTCAACTCAGTTTCTATCATGATGATTCTTAGCCGCTGAACTTGAAAGTTTACGCTCTGTTTTCCTTATTGCTTGCTTGGCAAAAGTCGTATTTTTCGCTCTTCTGTTGTCTCTTTCTATGAAATGCATCAGGGGAAATAAGTAAGTTTTCAGTTTTAGTGTAGGTTCTACTGCAGCGACTGCGCGCCTGTTTTCTTCTTAATGAGTGAAGCCATCATGTCTACCGCGCTGGCAATGGAGTGTTCTCATTAGCATTTCGTATCCACGACGATGAATTTTGCCTGTAAGAAATTACATGAGGCTGGAAAATCCTTGATTTTCGCGTCCCCGTGAGATATCTTGGACCTCACGACCTCAGGGAGACCTCAGTGATTTTTCCGCAATGGATGTTGCATCTGGCCGCAGTCCCTGCTGGAAAGGTTGCTGTGTAGTGTTAGGTAGGCTCTATATTGTTCCCGGTCTGTGAAATGGGCCGCTGGGTGCTGGTAAGCAGCTCATCCCATGGGACTCCTATCTGCTCCCGTGTGGGGTGGGGGCACGGAAGATACCATCCACACGGGAGTTTCTGTCTTCTTCTATTTTCATTCTTCCTATCATGGCCCTGTACAGCCCGGCTAAGCAAATTCATTCAGCTGTTCCGCATGGAGCTAGAGATGCTGTGTGCCTTATCTGTCAGTAGTAGCTCACTGACCACTGCTGAACTCACCTGAATTCGACTCGACTTGTAAAAAATATTAGATCGCTGTTAATGTAGTCTTTCCATCTGATACGGCCGAAAACCCTGATTATAATAATAGTATTTTCATAAAATTCCGTTGATTAGTAGTAAATTATGGAAATCGAAAGTAAGCGTTCGGTTTCCATTCTCATCTTCTAGAAGTCAGCTTCAGTAACCACAGGAGTCAGGACTATATCATAAACTGTAAACTGAACTCTTCAAACGCTGATGAAGCTAATATCGGCACCAGTGACGTCATAACATGATGCCGGCTGCTATATTTTCTGAGAGAGTAATTTTTTTTCGTTGGCTTGCCACTTCATGTTCTTATGCCCTGTAAGTGCCTATCTCAGTGCTTCCATTTTCACAAAGTTTGTATGTATGTAGAGTACAACCTGCACATAAATGATAATAAATACGCGTATTTGTTTATAACCTTTGCTCTTTCATCTCGAACTCGACATTATTTTCATACGTATTGTACGCATTACTGATGGTTAGTACAGTATTTCAGCCTCTCGCTGCCGTTGGGGGAAAAGCTTTTATGCTGCGAGGTTGTTTCTTCTAAGCTTCAGGAGTATATTCTGGTGGGGCCCATCCTTGTCCAATATGTATGCTATTGTCTGGGTCTCAGGGCCCCTGGGGATAACCGACCGCCCATTCCGCATGGGCTGTTGCAGTTGGCTGCAGTTCCTGGTGAGATCAATTTGTGGGGTAAGGTAGGTCCTTTATACTTCCACTTCTTCTCCGCGCGATGGGCCTCTGAATGGTGGTAAGTGACCCATCCCATGGGGCTCCTACCTGCTCCCGTGTGGAGGCCACGGAAGGGATGACCCATTAGTACTCCTCATCACACATTCTCATAAGTATTCCTCACCATGTGTTTATCAATATTCCTAATCACACATCATTGCCCATCAGTATTCCTCACCATGTACTCATCACTGCTCTTCACCACACATCATTACTTATCAATATTCCTCACCACATGTTACAATCCATCAGTGCTCCTCACCACCCAGCGTCACCCATCGGTGTTCCTCTCCACATTATTACCCATCAGCTTTCCTCACCTCACATCACTACCTATTAACTGTTCCTCACCACACATTACTCTCCGGGGTTCCTTATCACTCATTACTCACCAATGTTCCTCATCACTCATCATTACCCAATATTAGTGTAACATATTCACAGCCGTGCATCGATCCTTGACAGAAGAAGTCGACAAGTCTTTGTCCGACCGTCTTTGTATTCGTGGTCTCGCTCTTACCTTATTTATCAAGTGCGTCCCGATCACGCGATAACTACCAGCATTCTCTGTTAAGTTTAGATGATGTTGTTTCTCGACTAAATATTTTACTGCATCGATTTCCACCTTCGTTTGAAACGGAATAACTGAGGAGGTGAACGCGTGATGTAGCAGCACGTGTACCCATGCCGGACACGCAAGATACTATTGGGTGAAACTTGAAACTACTTACACACGTGGGCGTCTGTCTCCCGTGCACACTTACTTCCTTCCGGTTTCATACTCTTCTCCGGCTACGGAGGTGAAACAATGTGTTATAATTATAATAATAATTATACTCTTCTGATATTACTTTCTTCTGTTCTTCCTCGTCTTTCCCGACTTGCTGTATCCACGCGCGTTAATCCTGTGTGGGAACACCTTCGTGCATGGGTTCCCCGCTTCTATCGACGTGCTATTTGTCCCCTACTTCTTTCTCTGTTAGTTCACTTTAGTTTTGGAGACGGAAACTTTAACTCTTCAATAATCTAATCTACATTGCGTAGAATTTTTTCATATTTAGGTTCCCGTGATTCTCACGGCTGACCTAAAACTATCATTCTGCTCTCACCCTCCTACAGCCTACTGTGCCCGAACTCCCACTGCTCACTATTCCCAAACTTCGATAGTTCTCACAGCTTTTGAACGTACTATGCTTACAAATATCACACAGCTTCCACCTCAACTCCCACACTCTTGGCATCCGCAGGGAGTGGGAGACGTGTACCTCCTCCCACCAGGGGACCTGTTCGCTCCCCCGGTCCCGAAAGAGTTGATGTTGACGCTTTCTAGGCTGGGACTGCTAGTTATTCCTCTATGTGGAAAATCTCGAAAAATAGAATAAAGCAAGCCCGGATGTGGCCCGAGTGCCCTTGCTGCAAGGATCGTTGCGTATGGTCACGCTTCTAACTGTTAGTTTACCGAGTTGGGTAGGCATCCTACGTGTTTTAGGACTGTTTCGTGTAGTAAGGTTATTTCATACTCATGGCGGCACTTCGGTGTCCTCATTACAGGCTGGCGGCCCCGCCCCGGCGTTCAATCATGGCAAAAATAATTGCGTCACGGAAACCCTCGTTTTCTTCCCTTTTCTCGTTTCTCGTTCTTAGCACTGGCTATAATTTTCCTTCCTACTTTGAGCTTTAATATCAAGAACTCAAAAAGTACAATCTCGTAGCTATGATACCGCATCGAGATACTTCAGGTGTCGTAAATCGTGAGATTTTAAAAATTTAGCGATGCAGTGGCTGCCTTGCCCTTGAGCAGACAGGAGCTTCGCTCACTAAATTCTTCACGTCGGAACACAGAGACAATGCAAGCNCTTCAGGTGTCGTAAATCGTGAGATTTTAAAAATTTAGCGATGCAGTGGCTGCCTTGCCCTTGAGCAGACAGGAGCTTCGCTCACTAAATTCTTCACGTCGGAACACAGAGACAATGCAAGCCATAAGCTGTGTGTTGTTATATTGTGGGATACTGCTGATTTATTGCTGCTTTTATCATACTTTTGTTTTCTTTTCATTTTTACGCTTTGATATGAATGAGGTGGTAGTGCTATAAGAGTTACTCTAGTTTTCGCAGACCTACTCGTATATAGTTTCTGTCTCTGCATTCATGCACAGAAAGTCCTCGATCTGGACCCTTATCGTATGAGGCAGCTTTATTATTTAGGCTTATGTTTTAGTTTAAGGAATGTTAAATACAGTACTGTTAATTCAAGAGTACGCATATTGCTTAGGTACTTAGTTAATAATTTTTGCCTAATTGATAAAACGGAATTAAACAAGTAGGATCAGTATCGAGGGCTACCCGTCTACATAAGACTTAACTCTAATACATAGTACACTTGATAGAAGACGCGCTTTGCAAACTCTTTGCTCAATTTTTTTGCCAGAAATTCCTTTACCTCGCTGAGATAATTCGAAGGATAATTGCCTCTGCCCTTGCCCGATATCCCCGCGTTGCAGATGCTGCGGTCGATGCGTCTGGGCGAGGATGTCGTGCTGTCACGCCACGGGAGCGTGCAGACAGGTTATTTTTACATCTGCAATCACACTTCCTGGGTTACCGGCGCGCGCTATCGTCGTTCGCGATGATTTGTGTGCGTGTTTGTGTACGCAGATCGTGTGCGTGTGATAGGCGTTCAAGTTGGCGCGCCGCGCTGCTCGCTGTATTGCTGATTAAGTTAGGTTTAGGTTATGTGAAGTTGGGCTAGGTAAGGTTAGGTTAGAAAGTTAGGTAAGGGTAGGTTAGGTTAGCCTACGCAGTGTTTATTTTAGTGGTTGCGCGCGCAGGAAAGCTTACTTGAACGCAAAATCGTCGTGAACGACGGTAGTGCTACCGGGTGCTACACCGGTAGCCCCGCCGCTCCCAAATTGTGTCGCCATGATAACCCGAAGAGCGGTTAACAACGAATGCGTTATGGGCATACGGCGGCGCGGGTCACCGCTGAAAAACATTTCAAACTAGAGCACTCTGAGAGCGCATACCTGTGCGAAGCGATGCAACGGTAGAAAATAATTCAGATTAACTCTAAAACCGTAATTATCTTTGTATTAAATCCAAAATCTAATCATTTGTGTCTTTAGTGAGTAATAACAGCTTGTGCGATTTTCTTGAAGATCCGTTCATAACTTTTTGAGTTATACTGCTAACAAACGTTATGACAAACATGTGTCAAACATACAAACGAGCCAACCGATCTGCACCAAAATTCAATCATTTATGTCTTTCAACATTACTAACAACCCCTATCAATTTCATAAAGATCCATTTATTATTTTTTGACTTATTATGTTGACAAGTATAAAATAAAAACAGTGACAAACGAATGAACAAACGAACAGATCATTACCAAAATTTGGTCATTTACTCTTTGTTTTATACCTAACAACTCATTTTAATTTCATAAAATTCCTTCCATAACTTTTTGAGTTATGGTATTGAGAAAAGTGAGGCAGACAAACAAACGGATGGACGGATCTGTTCCTCTTAATATACCTAACAATCCCTGTAAATTTCGTCCAAATCGGTTGAGAACGTTTTGAGTTATATTGGTGACAGACAGACAGCCAAAGAGACAGACCAACACGACGAAAACAACCTCCTTGGCGGAGGTAATTAAGGAAAATTGAAAATAATGCAAATGAACAAGGAGTACGTTTATTTACCTCGAGCTTCTGTCGACGATATCACAAATAACACAGAATTTCAGTATTTTTAAGCTTACATCGCTCGTCGATAGATGGCGTTCCAATAACCGTAACCCAAAATGTGATTGCAAGAGCACCATCTATAGATAAGCGGTGTAAACTAAATGATAATTATGTATTCATTGCAGTTTTTTCTACAAAGTTGGCCGTAAGTTTGTGTACTTTCTTCGAGCCACGTAGTTTACTTGTTCATTTATAATTATTTAATATAGTTTTTGTGTTACTTTTATTTCAATTTTCTGCTTTTGACCGGTTACATACGTCACCTTAACCCTTGTCGCCATCGTCATTACTGATTTCCGGGTTGTGTTTGCGGCACAATTTGTGAACGGCCGGGTCTCCGTTGTAGCATGTGCAACCCTGAAACTATGATTGCAACACGCTTCTATACACCGTCGCCTCTACTGCGAATGTACCGCAAAAAATTTGCGGTAGAAATAAAGTCGTTAATCATAATGATAATGGCATAATGATGCCATTGTGTTCGGCAAATATCCTCGCGAATCAGTATCATTCTTTCTATCGTACGTAAGCAAATATTTTTGTACATCTAGCAATTGTGCCAGTTAAGTGGCATCCTTCCTGCCCCCCGAGCACAGCATCTAAGAAATAGGGAGGGAAATTAGCATTTTCTACAAGCGCTAACAATGCATAGTATTGAGTAAACGGGTGAGTGAAGTACAATTGTTCTTGCGGAGCAAATAGAAACTACAGCACTCTGAGACTGCATACCTCCGCCAAGCAAGCCAGCGGTAACGAAAAATTTAAATCGGTCTGAAACCATGATTTTCTTTATATCAACACCAAAATATGATCACTTGTGCCTTTTGATAATATTAACAGTGTCTGTAATTTTCTTGGAGATCCCTTCGTAGCTTTTTGAGTTATAGTGCTAACAAACATAAGTCAAGCGGACCAACCGATCATCACCAAAATTTAATCAATTCTCTGTAATTATATTTTACAATTCCTGAAAATTTCACAAGGATCTATCCATAATTTTTTGAGTTGGTGCGCCAACAAACATAATCAAACACAGCGACAAACGAACGAACAAACTCATCATCGCAAAAATTTTATCGTTTACTCTCTGTAGTATACCCAACAACTCGTGTAAATTTCATGAAAATCCGTCCATTGCTTTTTACGTTATGGCACTTATTACAAATAAGCAGACAAACAAACAGATGGACAGATCTTCACCAAAAGTTAATCATCTGTTCCTCCTAACATAACCTACCTAACAACTCACGTAAGTTTCGTCAAAATCCGTCTATAAGTTTTTGAGTTATCTTCGTGACAGAGTAACAGAGAGACCCCACGAAAAACATAACCTCCTGAGTGGAGGCAATAAATAGATTGTTCAGTCGATGCTTTTGCCGGACAAAGCAGCAGTATAGCCAACTATATGTGTATTGGTATATATTTGCATGCTCCTTGGCCACGCATTAGTAAAGTGCCATTTATTCACTGTTGATACGCTAGGGATTCAACGTTTTCCATCTCAGACTTATTACTGACACACTGAACTCAATATGAATAGGTCAGTAAAGCTAAATATTATGAAGGGGAGGTCGAAACGGTGTCAGTGTACCCTGAGAATGTCAGCTGCTGCGTCATGGCGACGGCAACGCAGGAACAGGAACGAACAGGAATTATGCTTGTTGCGGAAAGGGAAAGGTTCATCGTGTTGTTGCTGCTTCCATTGTCAGGCTCCGACTGAAGGTGCTTTGTCCCGTTCTTCCTCCTCTTTCCCGATTTGCTGTTTTCATGCGCGTCCATCCTGTATGGAAACAGCCTATGGGTTCCACATTTCTGTCGACATTCTTCGTGCGGCA
>LQNS02004412.1:11275107-11286829 GCA_001587735.2 Parhyale hawaiensis | reverse complement strand
TATCCTTAGCTCCTCCACAACTGGGACGGCATATCCTTAGCTCCTCCACAACTGGGACGGCATATCCTTAGCTCCTCCACAACTGGGACGGCATATCCTTAGCTACTACACTACTGGGACGGCATATCCTTAGCTACTACACTACTGGGACGGCATACCCTTAGCTCCTCCACAACTGGGACGGCATATCCTTAGCTCCTCCACAACTGGGACGTCATATCCTTAGCTACTACACAACTGGGACGGCATATCCTTCGCTACCCCACCTCTGGGACGGTATATCCATTGCTACTCTACAACCGGGACGGCATATCCTTAGGTACTCCAAACTGGGACGGCATATGCTTAGGTGCTCCNATCCTTAGCTCCTCCACAACTGGGACGGCATATCCTTAGCTACTACACAACTGGGACGGCATATCCTTCGCTACCCCACCTCTGGGACGGTATATCCATTGCTACTCTACAACCGGGACGGCATATCCTTAGGTACTCCAAACTGGGACAGCATATGCTTAGGTGCTCCATACTGGGACGGTATATCCATTGCTACTCTACAACCGGGACGGCATGTCTTTGCCTGCTCCACAACTGGGACGCCATATCCATTGCTATTCCCAACATTTTAAGATGTTTTAATATGATAAATGTTGCACATGGATGGGTTATTGTCAGAGCTGGCCCCTGCAGTGTCCTTGCTACAACATGTTTGCAGCTTTAGAAGCTTTGTAGCCCATGGTCTGGTGGCTTTACGGCCCGTGTTCTTGATCCATTAGTAGTAGGCTGGATCAGGGCTGAACTACGTACGTAACATAGTTCAGCCTCAGGCTTTACGGCCCGTGTTACTGATCTATTAGTTGTAGACCTTACGCACCGAGGTCCTGACCCATCCATTAGTTGTTGGCTATACAGCCAGGGGTCCTTCCGCATTTGATGTAAGCGTTACTGTCGCCTGCCCTCTCCGTTATTGCAGTAATGATGTATACATATATTTTTTAGCTATGTCGGTAGAATGCCAGCTTCCATCACTTTTTTTTACTTCTTCAATAATTATTAGGCCTTTTTATATAAAGGAAGCGCAGGTCATGGCTGAGACCGCTTCTGTAGAGTATGTGGCGTACCACAGAGCTTGTGTTGTGTTGACATAGGTTATTTTAGCTAATACTAGTGTGCGGTAGGTCAAGTTCAGCTAGAATAGAAACTTGATCTAACAGTCACAGGCACACATACCGTAATCTCAGGTACGTCACATACCGTACTAGTACCGCCGAAACCTCTCAGCCTGAAACTTCTCTAGAAGCCTCTCAAGTTATTTCAAATGGCTGTGAGTACGACTGTGTGTATCCCTCCTAAAAAAATTAATTCAAAAAAATTTATTAGCCGTCACATTTGCTGGCCTCTAGCAAGCGTTATTGGTGAAATTTTGGACACCTTTTGAAATTTAAAAATGAGTGCCTTAGAACGCGGTGAGTCTTACATTTTCGGTGTTTTACTAGAAAGCCGCAATACCTTCGAGCATTTTGTAATGCATACAGAGAACGAAAGACTGTAGTGTGAAGCGGCCTTTAGAACATGTATAGCTCTGTAGATTAGTAAGCTACTTCAGATAGTACGTACATATTTTTTTCATGAGAATCGAAAGGTGATATGAGTCGCGCACCGCTGACCACTGAGTAGAAGAACCTACAAGAGCTGAGTTTCAGTAAATACTGAGTAAAAAATTGAAAATTTTTAGGTAGGTATCAGAGCTGAGTTTTAGTAAACAAAGAGTGAAGACTAAATAAATGATGAGAGTCGTGGATCAACAAAGAGTACAAAGTAGAAAAGCGAACAGTTGAGTTTCAGTAAGCTCCGTGTGGAAATCAAATGAAGTACCATAGTAAAGTTTCTACCTACTCAAACATTTTAAAGCGCTTATCAGGTATTAGCCGACGCCGCTCACTATATACTCATAGAAACGGTATAAATGCATATGATTTTCCGGTAGGGCATAATTAAAAAGTAACTAACAGAATAATTATCAGAGCCGAGTTTCAGAAAACAAAACTGAAAATAGGAAAACTACAAGAGTTTGAATTATAGTAAACGGAGAAGGAATTTGGGCAAGCAAAGAATATATACACGCGCGGTAGTGCAGACACGCTGCGGCAGATCAAGGCAGTCCTGCTAGCGCTTGCTCCTTCCGACACCTGCATGCTGTGCTCCTAACTGCTTCTCTTGCTTTCTCTGCTCTCAGTCGTGGCTCCGTTCACTGATCAATACTCTCTCAGTGACCGCACCTACTGACGTCATTACCTTCTAGTCCTTCCGTGACGTCCTGCTCTTCTACATCCTTAATTTTCTTTTATCCTCCACTCCCGTATCAGTTGGTGTGACCAACTCGCTAGCAAGCATTGGGACCGTTGGAAGGCTTGAATAACGAGTGAATGAGACAGTGCCGAAGCAGCCGTGGGTACTGCAGATAGGCCGTTTGTAGGCCTAGTACAATTGCAACGTGCTAGGGAACGTCAGTGTTGTTTTGGCAGTGGTGGTGGTACGTGTGCGCTCCTCCGGAGTCCATTATTCTTGGCAAGCTGTGTCGGTGTATTTTATACAAATATTGTTCGTGTGTCTCACAGTGTCCAAGAAATAGGAAATTTGATGGTGTGGATTCCCTGGGATGCAGCCATTGTGCTCAGAGAGGAGGAAAAAGTCTAAGACGAAATCTGTGGCGCGTCGGCGACCCTGAGCTCCCCGGACGTCTCTTTTGAAGGTTAGATCTTTTCCTTGATTCCTTCTAAACTTATCCAATAAATTATAATTGTACTGCGCTTCTACTTTTGGAAGCTTAGTTTTTTTTCTGCCACTGTACACGTTAATTTATACTCGGTATATCGGAGGAGATTATTATAGGATGCCCATGAATAAGAACTTTTAGGTGCTGAATTCAGGGAAATTTTGGAGCAAAGAACAGCTGATGTGGCGGCTGGGAGCGCGGAAGTTGCTACCTCAGGATCGATTCCAGCCAGGGGGTTATTTTTAGGCCTAGCCTGTTCTTCCCCCATGCTGCCATAGATAACCGAACTACACTACTTTCGTTTCATCCATTACATTTATACCTAAGTAACCTTTTCTTCTCTGATGCAGCTATACATAGATTAGTTAACTAGACTACCTTCGTTTCACTCATTATAGTTATACGTAGCCTTTCCTTCCCTCACGCAGTTGTTGGTAAGCAAACTAGACTACTTTTGTTTCATAATGTTTAGGCATATTCTTCACCCTGCTGAAGTTCAAGCTGTGCTATATTGGCAACAGTGGGGGTCCTTACTTGTATGACCGTGAGCATCGTCTGTACTTAGTTCAGTGCTTCTTGGACTAGTTTCATGGTGGGTGTGCTATGCTTTGGGTTTTGTGTTTCTGCGAAGCAGTAATTACAGTATTTACACTTCTAAATGCGCTTTATGTTCTTGAATTCTTTACGTTCGTGTTGTGTGCATTTCACGACAGCTTACAAATTGCTCATGACGTCAAAACTCTACGGAATTTGCAACCAGGGTTTAAGTAACTAATACTTAACATTACGGAATGTTAAACCTCTTCGCTAGTTTGTTTCTCGTAACGAGAAAACGGAATAAGTAGATTTCTAATTTGTCTATTGTTGCTCTAATTGATTGCAAATTGATCAATTACTTATCTGGCATATGCTAAGCTGGGCTGTAACGGCCATTTGCTAGTTTCTTTTGTGGTGATAAGACTATGTAACACTCGATGCGTGTTAGAAATTCGGCAATTATCTAACATTTCTCCATCCTAAGATGCAGTGAACGTAGTAAAACTAACTTTATTTAACTATTGCTCTTTGCAGTCAATTTTGCTGCGTTTTTTATTTGTGGGCAATACTGTCCTACTGAAAGCGTGACATGCAGCGCCAGTACGTAGGTATTGGCGCATTCGTGCTCTTCAAGCAAAAGTTTTGGCCGCCTCGAAAGCCCCATTTACGGTTTTAACCCCACGGAGAATTACTAGACACTAATTATTATTGGATAGACATTAGATATTAAGGAAGATTAGCAGCAGTATAGGTACACTTTAATAGATGGAATCATCCTTTTCATTTAACATTAAATCGATCTTTCCCTTTCCCCCTATAATTCTGTGTTGCTAATAAGAATACATTCCCAATGATTGTGTTTCCCATTGCTATAAGGCGGTTTCACACGACAGTCGTTTGGTACCCGTGCGTAGAACTCGGTGTCCATATGCGTAGCTGCGTTCGTTGAAACAACGAAAAAGTGCGCAGCTTTTTCAGTTTATCAAAAGTATGTACCAAATGTGAACCGCACAACAGCCAGAGGAGAGAATAAAGCGGAACTTTACTAGATTAGATAGTCGGCTGTAGACGAACCAATAGGCCCATTCCCAAAGAGACACCAGAACTTACATCCCGGCCCTCTATGAGCTATTGCCATTATGTTAGCAGGATATAGAGGACAGGGGAAAGAGAAGAAAAAAAGGGGGGTAAAGAATCTCAGCTAAAGAGACGATCATGAATGTTCGCAAGCACGATAAATAGCCGCTGATATGCGGAGCTTAAAGATGCCAAACTGTGTAGTTGGAGCGGAAGAGAGGAGAAGACGAATTAAGATGGCCTCGGAAACTCTGGCCGTCAAGAGTTTGAGACTCCTGGAGGAGGAGTTCTTAGCTGTGTAGGATGTCTCTCCCAATGTATGTTAAGACGATTTTTAAACTCGTTTACTGACTCCGCACCAACAATGTCGGAACTGAGTCTATTCCAAATGCTGCCTATGGAATACGGAAAGACCTGCTGGTTAAGGTTGTTCTTCGAGCTTTATGCTTGAGTTTTTGACCGTTGTTTCGCAAGCAATCATTAAGGTCTCTTTCAAAGAGTCCAGTTGTAGATACGTCGTTGAAGCCATTCAAATACTTGAATGTTCCTATTAGTTGCCCTCTGAGTCATCTTTGCTCGAGAGAGATCATACTCAATTCTTTTAGACGACATTCATACGATTTTTTTTCTTAGCTGAGGTATTAATTTCGTTGCCCTGCGTTGGACTCTTTCCATGTTATCGATATCTCTGCACAAATGTGGCGACCAGAATTGAAGAGCAAATTCTCAGTGTGCCCGCACTAACGCAGTGTACAAGGGAACGATGATGTCCTTGGACTTGTATTTAAAATTTCTGGTGATGAATCCCAGTACTCTGCTTGCCATTTTCACATTCTTGTCAACTTCCTAACTGCGTTGTAGTTTGTTTGTAATAGTGATTACTAAGTCACGTTGTTGGGTTACAGCAGCCGATTCCGTCTTGTTCCTTTTCGATGAAGTTGAAGGGTTCAGCAGCCCTTCGTGCACTACTGAGCATTTGTTGACATTAAAGCTCATTTGCCACGTTGTGCTCCATATTCCGATGAGGTGGTCAATTTCTTGTTGGAGCTCGGCTTTTTTTGGTGCAAGATGACATAGTTTAGTATCATCCGCAAATTTACTGATTTTACTATGGATGTTAAGATCCAGATCATTGATGCAAATTGAGAACAGAAGTGTGCCAAGCACCGTACCTTGTGAAATCACTGACGATACCTGCGTCCAGTCGCTCGTCTCTCCTTCAAGCTTCACTCGCTGCTGCCGACCTGCAAGCCATGTCCCGTTCCATCGTAAATAGTCCCCCTGGATGCCATGGGCTTCCAATTTTTTCATTAGTCGTTGATGAGGGACTTCATCAAAAGCCGTTTGGAACTCCAGATAAACAAGTTCTACACCCTTCTCTTCATCTTTAATATCGGTAACTTTTGAAAAAAAAAAGTCTAGTAGGTTTGTTAAGCAGCTTCTCCCATTTCGGAAGCCATGTTGAGTGTCGGATACCGTATGAGCTTGATGCATCTTCAGGTGGTCAGTGATGCGCTTTTTCAAGAGGCGTTCGATGGTTTTGCTGACGTCCGATGTAAGACTGATTGGTCGATAGTTGCTGGGGCTTTTCTTATCCCCTTCTTATGTATCGGTATCACGTTAGCTAGTTTTCAATCCTGCGGAACTTCTCCCGTTTTTAGAGACCGATATGGACTATTTCGAGCAGTTGCTTCACGATGACTGGAATCATTTCCCGTAGGTAGTACACCGGGAGTAGGATTATATGGGCCAGTGAAGTTCTACACATTTAGGTGGGTCAGTTCTTGAAGGATCTCGATCTCCGTGAAAACACATGGGTTTATGGGAGCAACTTGCATCGGTGTCGGTTCAGGAATATTCGTAACATTTTCACTAGGAATTACACAGGTGAAATCGTCGTTCAGGATTGTGGCTTTGTCTCTTAGGTCATTGGTGATTGCAACGTCAGGTCTTTTGAGCGGACCTATGATTTTTTATTCTTCTTTCATTTACCTATTTATAGAATGCCTTTGGGTTGCGTTTTGCCATTGCGGCTACGGATACTTCTTTTTCCCTTTTTGCGGTCCTGAGTATTTTCTTTACGTCCCGACATGCCCTTATGTGACTGAACCTCCTGTTCTCCTCTGTTGGATTACGCTTTCAGGCTTTGTAACGCACTTGTCGCCTAGCAATGCAACGTTTGACTGTCTGATTCATTCAGAGGGGATCATTACTGACAAGAGCCCGTTTATTTTGGATGTATCGCTTAGCTGCTGTCAGGTTGCTCGTTTTCAAATCGTGTGAGCATTTTTCAACACTTGCTGTGCCAGCTGAAGTCACGGCTAACCTTTTAGTAAATTTCTTTGTTCAAACGCATAGTTGTGTTGACCATAACGCTACAGAGCGTTTGGACGATGTGTAGAACGTGGAGTAACTAAATCTTAACCTTATTAGGGCCACCCAAATTGTTTCTCGTTGGAGTATCATTATTTCAAACGTCCTTTAGGAAGGACCGTGGTCCTTAGAGGATCAAAACGGGAGGGTTGCATAAGAACTTGAACGTAGGAGACCATTGTGTCCCTTGGTGGTAGTTGGTGCAGCATTCGGGCGTAGTAGGGGCTCTGTTGATCGAGGCTATAATATTAAATAGGTATGTATAAGAATTTCAGTTGTTTGTTGTAGGAAGTTGGGGAGTCCGGACTTGCGAGTGCAGTATTCCCTGGGCGCTGAGCACCGCAGCGCGACGACGCTGTACAATAAATGTGTTAACACTATTCACACCAGGCTGGTTACTTTACTACAACGGTTCTGGGACCTATTGTGTTCCCATGAGGGAAATTGCTTTCCTAGCAAGGCGGCACTGCCTGGTACAAACTAAACTAGAGCACTACGAGATCTTACCTCCGCCAAGCAAGGCGACGACAACGAAAATTCAAATTGGCTCTCAAGCCGTGATTTTCTTTGTTTATACATCAAAATCAAATCATTTGTGCGTTTTGATTGTGTTGAGAGTTTTTGCAATTTTCTTGAAGATCCGTTCATAACTTTATGAGTTATGCTGCTAACTAACATTATGACAAACATAAGTCAAACACACAAACGGACCCACCGATCTGCACCAAAATTTAAACATTCATTTATGTCTTTTAACACTACCAACAAATCAATTAAGATATATTCAAAACTTTTTGAGTTACTGTGCTAACAGGCATAAAATCAGTCACTGCGACAAACAAACGAACTAAAACATCATCACAGTTTTTTTATTCACTCTTCATAGTAACCGTAACAACTCACGTAAATTTCAAAAAAATCCGTCCATAAGTTTTTGAGTTATAGCACTAAGTAAAAATAGGCTGACAAACAAACAGATGAACGGATTTCCACCACAAGTTAATCAGTAATTTAATTAAATAATTAAAAGTTAATCAGTAATTCATAAAGGTAAAGGTGAGAGAGATGAAAAATACCTGCTGTTACAATTTATTAAGAAACGACATTTCTGTCAAATAATGAGTATTTCAGTTGATCAAAATTATAAGACCACAATCAGAAATCGTAGGAAACCTTTCGACAAGGACGTTGAGGGGAGAAAAGTTCGAACTTAGTGATGAGTACTGCCTCCATTTTTGTTGATAACCTCAAATTTCCTTTGTGGCTTAGCTACTTGAAATGAGGGTTTCCATGAGGGTTGAAGTAATGTTGTCCCAGCTCCTAAAGATGGCATCACGAAGTTTGTTTACTGTCACAAATTGTTGAGCAATTCCGTAAACATCTCTCCCCATCCATCCCAAAGATTTCCTATTGGGTTAAAGTGTGGCGAACATGCTGGATGACGTAAAAACAGGGACCCCATTTCCATTTAAAGGTCATAGTCTGGCGGGCAGTGTGGACTGCTGCATTATCCTGTTGGAAAAATATTCATCACCACACAAACGGTGGCCCTCCGTCGACCAAGATGATCTTTGTAACATGCCGACATAACCAGCTGCTGTTTGACGACCATGCACCTCCTGACGCTTCATTGCTCTCCTATACGATAATACACTTCACAATATAGCTGAGCTGCCACCGCTGTGCCGCTTGGAAAAAATGTCAGGATGCTCCTCTTTGTCATGCAAGTACCGTTGGAAGCCATCGTGCCCGGCCAGGTGGAAGTTTTTTTCATCAGAAAACAAAATTTAGAACATTTTTCAATGTCTCGTGTTAGGTGATCTCGAGTAAGCTGTAAACGGGCCACTTTGTGACGCGGAAACAACCGAGGACCTTTCAGACGCATTTTGTTCTTCATGCCCTTTTTTGTGAGTGTCGGCTGATTTTTATGGAACTGCAATCAGCATCTGTGAGTGCCTTGATTTGCCTGAAAGACCGACCTCTGTCTTGAGAAACTACCTGCTTAATTCTCCTACTTAATGCAGGAGAAGTTTTTGTCGCTCTTCCACTAGATTTTGCTGTTCTATAACTCTTAGTCCTTCGAGAAGTTGCAGATCACAGCTTTAATACGATGAATCTCAGCTGCGATTGCACGCTACGACAAACCTTGCTTATACAGTTCAACAATTCAACCACATTCTACTTTGAAGAGTTTGCTTGCTTTGTGCATAGTGATACCTCTACACTATCAGTGAAAGCCTGTAACTGAACCGAAACGTCGGAAATTACCCTAGAACTAAATATTTATTGCCATGTTATTATAAATTTGATAAGCTGAAAAACTCTTTATTTGACAGAAATGTACATTTCTTATTAAACTAGTGGACCCGTGCGTAAAAAAATTCACACCTAATCGATATGTTTACTTAATAAAGGGTGGACTCATCACTTCTCAGACTTGCTTCTTTGATAATTTGACGTACTCTCATCCTTAGGTTATTTCTTGCCCATTCTCCGTTTTTTACGTGCTTCTTCCATATTGATAGGCAGAAGCAAAATCTCGAGTAAAACACTGTAATAAACTTGAATGTAACTCCAGTCAGCTAATACGCAATGTGAGCGCACCGTAGGCGCCGTAACGAAGATACCGCCAGACTCAAATATCTACTTCATTTACGTGCTGAATTTTGGCCGATGAAGAGATCATTGCTCCGCCACAAGAAAAAAAACTGTGAGCTAGAAGAACTAATTGGCTACCGGACGTGAAAAATCATCCCTTCGTGAGTGCTTCGTTGAATATCTACCGAAGTTATATGACGTGACCTAAGAGAAAAAAGTTATAAGTTCAGACTCCAGAAGCTGCATACATATTGTTCCGATTTTAAGAAGTGTTTCAAGCAAGAAGAGTCTTCAGATAAAGGGATAAGGATCAGAATTTCACCAACTTCTGCGACCTGCTCATCGATTTCAATGGCAACGCAAATTGATTATGAAATCTGCAACTTGGCCTATTTTGAGCCTATTTCCTTCACATGCGGACACGAAATATATAAATACACAAAGCGTTTTATGATATAAGGAAGCATTGTCACAGTTGGTATTTTTCACCTTTCTCACCTTTAACCTTCAAGAATTACTGATGCTAGGCGAAGAAGTTTATTTATTTATCACTAAAACGTTATGTTTTTTTCATTTTCAAGCGGTCTTAAACTTTTTATCAAGAGTGTAGCTATATATAACATGAATAGTGCCACATTTTCAGCTCCATAACACAGGAACTCCCCTATTAAAAATTTCAGCAGTCATTCCAGCGGCGCTGCGCAATTTTAAGCCGTACACACACCCGCGAACTCCGCAGTAATTGCGCAACGCCGCTGGAATGACTGCTGAAATTTTTAATAGGGTCTATGTTTTTCGTGTATATAAAAAAATATTGTAATCCTAGAGAAACACTTTATCCATGGTTTCCTTTCATCATCACCAAAAATTTGGTCCCTTGTGCCTCTTGACAGTCATAAAAGTTCCTTTAATTTTCCTGAGTATCTGGCTAACTGTTCAAGTTGTGTTACAAACATTTGGCCAGTTGCACTTCGTAGCATTCCTAACAGCTCCTAACAGTTCATCCCTATTAAAATTTTTCGGTAGAACAAGGGCAGCATATATGGTAGCCCCGCACACAGTCGAGAAAAGAAGAGGCGCATTCAAGAGGCTACCGCGCTGCTCGGTCGCCAAGGGCGTTTTTAGGCTGGCCACATCGACCTCGTTCCGAAAAATATTTTTTCACCCGAGCAGTGAGTGCTTCGCCGCGCTTACCTGACCGTGTTCCCCAGTATGCCGGGCCTTTTCGAAAGTAGCAGAATATTGTGGTTTGGGCAAGCGCGGCGAAGCGCTCACTGCTCGTGCGCATCTTTTTCTTTTTCTGAACGAGGTCGATGTTGCCAATCTAAAATCACCATTGGCGACCGAGCAGCCTCTTCAATGCGCCTCTTCTTTTCTCGACTGTGTGCGGGGCTACCTTATGCCACCCGTGTTCCACCGAAAATTTTAACAGGGACAGAAACTTTACAATCTGTTCCTCATAACATACGTGCCGTACCTAACATTTCCGTTCGTGTACATTTCATGAAGATGCGTCCATATATTTTACATTGTCTTGGTGACAGACAAAGAAGCAAACAGACCAACTCTGACAAAAACCGAATCTCTTTGACGGAGGTAACTCGCAGTCGCAACTCATGGGCCGGAAAAAATTAACTCGCGTGCCACAAGTTTTTATTAGCACGCTCACCCGTGAGCGTGCATCTCTTCTCTACGAGCTCCGTTCCCTAAGGATGCAGCAGTCTCCATTTCAAAGAGTGTATTCAAGGAACGGAAGCATCTACTACAAGCTAAATGATCTAAAACCAATATTAGTTACTAGTAGCAGTGATCTTAAACAACTTGTGTTAAAACTATTAAATAGGTATGCGTGTTTCCACTGATCAATGAATCTAGGTACTATGTTATTTGAGCTGAAATGTACAACTTTCATCCAATATGAATTTTTGAATGGAAGAATCTCCATCTTTAACGTTTCGCGATGAAAATGATAATAATTTCCCTGATTTTTATTGTCAGGTTACCAACATAAATGATTTTATAAAATAATTATAAATTTTTCTACGGATGCATTTTCAATTATTTTAGTTAATATTCGTAGCATGCGTAAGAATTTTCCTATTGGAAACATTACTTCCATCTCTAAAGATTAAATTTGATATTATTGTGTATATAGAAACTTGGCTTACACTTGAAATAAATCTCATGTTTCAGCTATTTGATTATAATCAAGTCAATATATATCGTAACCGCCATGGAGGCGGTGAAGCATCTACTATATAATAATTCACGTCGTGTTTTTATTTATTTATTTATTTATTTATTTATTTATATATTTATATCTTTCCTGTCACGCTCTATGGGAATAAGATAGGAGAAAAT
>LQNS02004412.1:11259719-11274635 GCA_001587735.2 Parhyale hawaiensis | reverse complement strand
AGCCAGCGGGGGTTTTCCTGAAGGGCTAACTTACTGCCGTCATTTATCGCACACGTGCACCAGTCATTAATAACCCAATATGCCGTCATTTACAATGACGGCTCGGGACACTAGTTATGTCATAAAAATTAATTCAAATCGAAATAGTAGATAACTTGTACAGCGTTAATGACATAGTCAAATCTTTGAGTGTTGTATTGAAAATTAACAAAGATAAAATATTTTAGGGTGTCTGTATAGACCGCCTAGTGCAAAAATAAATGATTTTAATACGTATCTGTTAGAACAGTATCTTCCTGCAACTTCAAATTATAACAAAGTTATTTTTTGCCGAGATGTGAATTTGAATGTACATAACCCGCTTGGATTACGTGCAATAGATCATTTCATTCATATTGTCAGTTCATGGATTCTTTCCCGCTATAACCAAGCCTACGAGAGTTTTCCTAATAATCCCATGACAAAGTACTCGTTGCGCGACCAAATGTGGTTGAATGTTTGTCCTAGTACCAAGTGCATGTAAGGTGTTATTGATGCATGATATTGACAAACATATTTGCTACATCAGTGGAATGAGTCTAGTCTCTTTTGTTTATGTATACGAGCATTCCTGTCCTGACCTTGCAATGCAGCAACTTTGTGAACAGATCTATTCCTTCTATTACGATTGCTTCCCGTTAGTAAAGATAAAATGTGAACCTAAATTCAAAAAGCCTGAATGGTTCTCTGGTGATCTGAAATATGTTATTAGGAAAAACATCAGATTGCTGAGGATGTTCAAACGTGGAATAATTACAACGACATGCTTTACAACTTACCGGAATGTATTAAATAGACTACGAAGATGCAAAGAATACTATTATAAAAAGAAAATCTTTGAGTCCAGATTTTCATCTCGTAAATTATGGCAAATATTGAATGATGTTCTTCATAGAAAAACCAAACGTAATTCTGTTTCTCTCAGTGTTAATGGTACGGTACTTCCTGACGCACTATCAGCGAATTTATTTTATACACTTTACCTCAGTAGCAAAGTCACTGGTGGAAGCCATCCCTCCCCAAGAAGGAAATTTTACAATCAATATGAATTATGTTGATACAGATTGTATTTTCAGGCCTACCTGTCCCAGTGAAATCGTAATTTCTTAAATCTTTCAGTAATAAGCGCTGCCATCGTGATGAGATTCAACCTTCATTACTGCTTAAAGTTACCATTGTATTGCTGATGCTCTTTGTCCTATTTTCAATTTGTGCTTGGAGAACGGCATTTAACCTAATGTATTGATGCATGCCCGTTTTATACCTATCTTCAAGTCAGGTAGTCCGAATGATGTCGCTAATTATAGTCATTCATTCTACGCTATCAACTTTCCTTTCATTACGTAACGTAATAGTGGTCAGCAGTTTGGCTTTCGAACTAAATCCAATACTACGCGCTAGCAATTTTTCATCTTGTAACATCTTCTGAAATGCTTCCACGATAAAACATATAGTATATCTTTATTTCTCGATCTCAGAAAGGCGTTCGATACAGTAGATAAATCACTTTTACTAAAAAAACTTGATCATTATGGAATTCGGAATGTAGCAAATGCACTGATCAATAGTTACCTGTGTAACAGGGATCAATATGTACTCTGTAATGATGCCAACATCCCATATATTACCTATTAATCCGGGTGTTCCACAAAGAAGCATTTTAGGCCCGTTATTATTTAACATTTTTTTAATGATATTACTACTCTCGGTATGAATTGTGTACTGTAGGTATGCGGATAATGCAGTTTTCTACACCAATAGTAGTAATTTTCAAGCTGCTTTAACTGATATACAAACAATTTTAAATTGTGTTGTCTGAATGTTAACTCAAAATAAATTAACTGCCCATGAGAATAAAACCAAATTAATGCTTTTCTCCCCCTGTACTCACCAACAGTTGCCATTCACCTATAATAACCTACTAGAGTGGGTGCCCCAAATAAGATATCTTGGACTGATCCTGGATGAAAAGCTGTGTTTTAAGTCCCATATTGAAGACGTGGGACGCAAGCTTAGCAGGGTTCTCGGCATAATCTATGCAATATCCAATTATGTTTATCGTGAATCATTAAAAATAGTTTACTACTCACTGGCTCGTTCAGTGCTGGTCCAGAATATCATCGTTTGGGGCGGAGCCCCACGTTGTCACATTCACAAACTTGAAGTAATATTGAATAATATACTTAGGCGAATACTGCGTGTTAGACGTAGGTAACGAAAACAATGTGCCTGTAATGAGTTGCAGTGAAATGTAGGTACTCATTTTTACAAATGTTGCAATTTCGGGATGTTTACAACTATTCCTTACTTAGATTGCTTCGACTTGTGTTATATAATCATCTTGAAGTATTTCTAAATTATTTAAGTCGCCTCATTCCCCAACAAAATTACGAAATGAGACGTTCTGCTCTCAATCTCCCAATTGTGCGTGTTGACGTTGAGAAACGCGCTACAGTATTTCATATTGCAATGCTTCTCAATAAACTTCCCGAGTATTTATTAGATCCCATTTTCGATTATGTTTTAAAAATACGTTTTAAAGAATACGTCATGCAATTATATTAACTTTTTCTTAGTGTTGCCCAAAAAGTTTGTTAATTATTCAGTGGCTACGCAGATGCATTATTCTTCAGTGTATTACTACTTTACCAAATCAAATGTCTCTGTGTCTAAACCTATCAATCCAACGTTCTTTCAAAATTTTACCCCTCAGAGAGCTAAAAAAAAAGTTCGTCGATGCTTTGATACATATTTTTGTGCAACTATAATAATTGAAGGACACTCTGGAGCCCCAAATGAAATGATGAAGAAACAATGCAAAATAGCTACTGATAAACGTACTAGGTTTTTGTGACGTCACAAGCCCATTTCCCATGATGCACTACAGCCTGGCTCCACCCCATGCGTTAACCTGTTTGTCTCATAATCCTTGCGCTCAAGTTGACCTCTTAGCTTGGCTTCTGGAACATCTTTCTTTCTTCCCTACTAAGTTCGTCGTTTTCATTCATCTACTCGCTCTCTTTTCTCTCCCGTTCTTCCTCTTCTTTTCTGTATTTCATCCCATGTGCGTTTGTGCAGGGTTATAGTATTGTCGTGCATCGATTCCATGTTTCAGTTGACGCTTCCTTTCTTCTTCCTTTTTGAGTCCAGGTTCCCCTCATTATAAGCTGACATTGTTTTATGCAGTTTCAGCAACTAGGTTCAAATTTTTGCTTTCATATGTTCGATTTATATATTCTTAATTCAAGAGTTCTTGTATTTGTGTTCCTGGGCCGACTGTATATAGAGGCGTTTGCACCTCCCGGAGGCCTGAAGCACTCGCTAATTGAGTGATACTAGTACAGCAAAGTGCCACATAGCGCAATATTCTCACAGTCTCACTACGCGACAGAAAATTGAGTCTGAAGAATTCACACAACGCGATTCATATAGCGCGAATTGTTCAGTAATATTACTGGTCTTTCATTGATATTTTCTGTGATACTTAGTTTTAAGAAAATGTCATTTTTGCGGCAACTATGATAACCTGACATTTTTTGATAAATTGAAGATAGGCCTAATGTTTCGCACCCAATGATAGCCCAAAGTATACATGAAGAGCAGCATTACATTCAACTTGCATACTGTGTAATACATTTCAAATTTAGCAGAATATATTTCTAAAGCCGTATCATGCATTCACTCGATAAGTCTTTAAAATTTGCTTGAAATACTATTTGAAATATACATTCATAGCAGACTTTTTAGAATACTTTATTTTACCCTTAACTCTCGTTTTCTATGAATATCAGGGATGACTATAAAACAGTTTCAGATCGTGTAATGTGGTTAACCGTATGGCACGAGTACAAAAAGACGCATTATGTAGTACCTACTTTACTGTACCTATCAAATGATTCCTAGTCAGTGACTCTAAATTTTTACGGTCAGACGTTTAGACGCAGTTCTGTACCGCTGCTGTGATAGCTTATGATTATACCCGTGAATAAGCCGCAACGATAATCATATAGCTACCACATTCGATGATGGCGCCAACGCGTTAGCTAGTATTAGCATTTAATTAGCCTTAAATTTAATTTGTGACTGGACTTCAAGGACTAGAATTAATTGTCGCTGCCAATTTTATTGTATTGGCGTTGTGACTGGAGTGCAAAAGCTATAGTAATCGACCGTAATTCAGTGCAATGTATTTGCGTGGATGCAGCGTGACTTTTAACCGATGCATCGTAGTTATCTGTCGGCGGTATGCGACAACGCGGTATCTCACGTATACATATTACAGACCTCGGTGCTACTGTTTTTATTGTTACACTCTAAATAAAAGGTAGGTTAGCGTAGCGATTCAGTCTCAAAATAAGTCTACTGAGTTAATGGCTTTAGTAATGGTCGCTCTGATGGGTTCTGATGGTTAGCCTAGTGTGTCCTACTGGTCAGCTTAGTGTGTCCTACTGGTCAGCCTAGTGTGTCCTAATGGTTAGCCTAGTGTGTCCTACTGGTCAGCCTAGTGTGTCCTACTGGTCAGCCTAGTGTGTTCTACTGGTTAGTATGACGACATGGACTCAAAATAGGTCTACTGAGCTAAAAGCCCAATAGATGTAGTTTTATTTCTGCTACACTAGTGTTCCAAAGATAACACGGCAGTATTAATGTAGGTGCAGCTTTAGAGCTGTCTGTATTTTGTGACAGCATAAATACTACCGCAACATTAGAGTTTTTTCTCTAAATTGACGGCGTAAATGTACGCGCAACTGCGCTACCGCCCGTCTATGCTTAAAAGTAGCCAAGTCTCTTTAGCTCCACAGACCCAATATTGAAGTCTTGTCCCTTTACTGACCTACAATATTATATTTTGCTCTGCGCATCATCTCTTCTTACAAAGTGTCGGTGAAATTTCAAGTTCCGTCATAGTGCCGATGATATTTAAATTGTGCTATTTAGGCGTTAACCTTAATGCTATGTACGATTATAATCCTAGAATGCCAGCCCTGTGTCCCCATCGGTGGTATAGCCCAAGTATTTAGCGAAGTAGCTAAAACTGTTTACGAAATAAAACTATTTAACTAACTAGCTTAAACCTTCAGCCAACTAGCTTAGACTGTTTAGCGAACTAAAACCAGCTACATTGGTGTTTCAATAAGACTAATGTCCTAACTGACATGCGGCAGGTGTGGCGTGACCGCAGGCATGGGTGTCCGCGGCCTCCAGAGCTACCTGGAGTCGCACTGCAGCGCTGCCTGCTACAACATCAACCTGGTCAAGGTGAGTTCGGGTGTTGGTCTCACAGTCTTCGTAATCTGCCCTAGTGACTAGTTAAGCCGGGTTCACAAAGAAGGCCTTTTTACCTCACAGAGCCAGTCAAGCTACTGAATGTTTTGTTGCTTCCGTCTAAACATCTTAGAACTTTTTAAGCTTTAATTCACTCCCAGTTGACAGAGATATATATAACAGCGGCAGCTTGCGCACCTGTTATGTCATAAACTTCAAAACTAGAGAAAATCTCTGAGAGTGCAAACCTCCGCCAAGCAAAACAGTGTTTAAAAAAAATCAAATTGGTCCCTGAAACCGGATTTCCTTTTTATCATCACTAAATTTTGGTCATTTGTGCTTCCTAACATGCCTAACAGTCCTTGAAAATTTCGTAAAGATCCGTCTATAAATTTTTGAGTTATCCCAATAACAGACGGCCAGATAGATCAACACCGACAAAACCATTACCTCTTGCCGGAGGTTACTAGGTACCATTGCAGCTGTCAGCCCAGTAGCAACGACATACAGACACTGCTGCTCTGTGTACCAGTTGCCAGTAATAACCAAGTAGGTACCAGTACAACTGCCTGCTGTGTACCAGCGACGTACGAACCCTGGGTGCTCAATATACCAACCAACCTGATGCAATTGCAGCTATCGGTCTAGTAGGTACCAGCGACGTGCCAGTACCTCAGCTCTGTGTACTAGTTGCCTAAACTAACCAAGTACCATTGCAGCTGTCGGCCGAGTACCAGCGGCGTACCAACAAGTCACCACTGATCGTAGTGGATGGGATGTCCTGCCTTCGTAAAATGTACGGCAAACTCAACTGGATCTGCGGCGGCCAATGGCTGGGTTACATCGACCATATCAGGAACTTCATCAAAAGCATGCATGCCCACAACTACAAACTTGTCTTCTTCTTCGATGGAAATACTCCCGTGAGTCCAATTTTGACTCTTTCGTTCTGTCTTCTTTGTTAAAAACTCGGCCCGTTTTTTTTTTAACGCTGAAATTTTCTTTGTTTTTCGATGAATCTACGCCAGCAAATGAAATTTTTAGCCTTTTTGATTTCTGTTCTTTCTCGAAACGTGGTACCGTCAAAACTAGAAACTGTCTTTTTTTTGTCAATGAAAGTACGTTGCCCGGTTGTTAATAAAATTTTCAAACTTTTGTTCATCATTCGCTTTCAACAATTCATATCGTTTCATCCGTAAAATTGTTTTCTTTTCTGTGGCGACGCTACTATGAACGAAATATTCAGTGTTCTATTTTGTGTTTTTTTTTTTTTTTCAAAAAATTGTATCGTCGCAGCTGAAAACCTGTAATTTTCCTCAGCAACAGTACAGTGAATAAACTTTCTGGTCTTGCTTTCTTTCTGAAATCTGCACACCCACAACTATAGCTACCCTCTCTTCATATTGTTACGTATATGACAACACTTTATTCTTCCATTGCCATATATTTTGGTCAGTCATCTGCTTACTCTCAACTGTTAATTTATTTTCATCGGTGGGAACCCTCCAGAAACGGAAATGCCAAATTTTTAAAAAATGCGCCTATCTTTATAGTTAGTGCACATTTGTGCGTAATAAACCTATCCTTCTTCGCAGAATCTCTGTACGATAACCGCTGAAAAAATTGTTTTTCTATGGCAACGCTCCTGCCAGCGCGTATTGTTGTACATTCATGTTCTCTCGTAAAGCCGTGGCCCTACAGGAAGCTACAAGCGACGCAATGCGATGTTTACGGGAGTCGTGTTGCAGCAATGCACGGGTGTCGCGAGGCATCGCAGGTGCGGCGGTGGGGACAGCAGACTGCTGTACCCTCCGTTACATTTTGTCGTGCAACAAATTTGTCGCGTCGCTTGTCTCGCCGGGGGGGCCGTGGCCTTACTGCGATTTGATGAAGTTTCCATCAATTACTCTGATACAATCCAACTGTGGTCGACTCACCTTTAGCTGGATATTTCTCTCCTCTATATCCGGATTTTCCTACTTCTACCTTGCTAAGCATTTTTTCTTTTTAGTACTTTAATCTTCAAATATCGAAACTTATTCTGATATTACGTGTGAAATTACCCTAAATATTTTATGTCATCATCGCGGGTCATTTCATACATCTACATACCCTCTCGCTGTTGCGGAGTCCGATGTACCAAGTGCGACTTCGACTCGTGTTTATTACTAATTTCTGACCGCGACTCATTTTACTGCAACAATGTCCGACTCCTACCAACTCTTGCCAGTTATTTTTTTTTTTACAAAATAGCTTCATTTTCCCCGACTTCGACTCTTGGGTCTAAACAGTTTCCGAGACCGACTCTTGGCTTCAGAAATGCCCGACTCCGACTTTGAAAATCTACTTGAAATTCAATGTACCTACCTACTAAATATTTTTCACTCCCTCACAGCGAAGAAAGAGAGACACTTGGATCCACCGACGTGTGGAGAACCTCAAGGACGTAACCAATTACTTCATGACCATTAAAATGAACAAGGAGCTCGAGCATGGCAAGCATTTCTTCCTACCCACGGGTCTGGCTGCCTTCACGCCCCTCATATTCAAGGTAAACCGCATAGCTTATATGCTATTGACATAAAACGTAATTTGTATTGACAATTTTTTTCTTGCATGAAAAATTTTCTTGAAAGTACCATTTACGCTATTGACATAAAAACTGAATTTACCCCAAAATTTATTTTGGTTAATAGTTTGTAGTTAATAATCTAACATTTTATTTAAGCATCCAATTTTTCTTCAAAATTCAGTCAAAATTTTCAACAAACTCGATTTATCTGTAATTCCTTATCAGAAATATTCTTTGAGACAGAGTCCACAAAATCACGCTTAGGTTAAGTTAAAAATACATTTTTCTTAGACAGAGACGCGTTGTACTGCTATTTGGCCTCTGTTGAGTCAATTTATTGCCTAATACCTATATTTCTGTATTTTTTTCTTTTTGTGTGTAAAATAATAGCTGTTGATCACGTTATCTTAGCCTTAGCTATAGCTAGTTTTGGGATAACTTTATCTTCCTGCCCATTGTGTTTCCTCTCTTTACGACAAGTTAGAACTTGTGTCTGTTCATTTTCTTATTTTCTTCAGGCGCTGTGATTAACGTGCTTGGATTGCAGGTGTTTCTTTACTGTATCTTCCTCATGCCGTTTGGCCGCGCTGCACGGACTATTTTCCCTATAGGAACATAATTGGAGATTCAATCATGTAATGAAGCAGCACACTCTGAGTAAGATATATATTGTTAACCCTTCTTGGCACAATGGTATTGTCAGCTTACCATCCAAACAATGCTATTCCTTCGAAATTTTATGCTGAGTCGATATTTTATTGGATTAATTGTTGCCCGCTGAGGGTTAACTCGCTAACTACTTGTGTCTTTATACTCGTCGTTGAAACACCGCAGCAGTGACTGGATAGGGAGGTTGTCAACTAACATACAGTACACTCTTAGTAAATACCAAAGTATGTGTATGTGTGAAATAGAGTCACTTATTTGGGAACTGAGCCCTCAGGGGCATATTGTGGCGGACCCTTTTCCGGCCACAGTATGTTTGGGCATCACGTACCCAAGGATCCCGAGTGCCTTCTCCGCAGGGGATGTAGCATCTGGCCGCAGTTCCTGCTGAGAAGGTTAGTTTTGTAGAGTTAGGTAGGTTCTCAATATTTCACCTTCTGTTCCGCGTTCGGCCGCCGAATGGTGGTAAGCGACCCATCCCGTGGGACTCCTATGTGCTCCCGCCTGGGGGGCCACGGAAGGAACCCCCCGCTTGAGTGTTCGCTTTCTTCTGTCTTCTTCTCTTTTCGTTTTTCGTCTCCTTGTCTGCGCCGCACGGCTGAGCGATTTCGTTCGACCGAACCGTGTGGAGTTGGAGATGCTCGCGCCTTATTTCCTGCCAGACATAGTGCACCTGGCCGAGATTGTTCTAATAGAACTCATTTGAGTTCGACTAAACTTCAAAACTATATCATACAAAATTGGATCGCTGTTATATAGTTTTAGTCTCTAATACGGCGGAAAAACCCACAATATAATAATAATATTTGGGAACTGTAGGTGGACCAGATGCTATGATACTCTGCAAATTTCAGGACGTGGTGGACTGTGAAGTGTCCGAGATATTATAATACTGTACAAAAATCAGGACGTGGTGGACTGTGAAGTGTCCGAGACATTATAATACTGTACAAAAATCAGGACGTGGTGGACTGTGAAGTGTCCGAGATATTATAATACTGTACAAAAATCAGGACGTGGTGGACTGTGAAGTATCCGATATATTAAAAATGACCGCCACGGTAGCTGCATGCTTCCGTTCTCAGCTCTAACACCATGTATCGCTCGTTCGATGCTCAGCAGGCACGCAAGCTCTTTGCAGATCTTGGTGTGCTGACTCGGCAGTTGTGTGTATGCACGGCGCCGGGGTGGAACTGCCTTCCTCAGAGATGAGGGGGTGGGGGGTCTCTGGTCATTTGTTCCTTCCGTCAAATTGGCGCCATAGCTCTTGGTGACCCGAGGTCGACTGCAACTACACTTACTCATCTGGGGCCAGTGGGCCTATACCCGCAGCACAAACCAGTGCATGTGGGTTTTCCACGTGAGGGTGTGGTCTCAGTTGACTTTACCTTTACTTTACACATTTCAGGACGTGGTGTTGTTGTTCAGTGCCATCGTGAAGGTCCACCTATGCCAACTTGGGGAGGGGGCTTGGGCAAAAGGGTGAGATAGTCGAAGAGAGGAAGAGAAGCGAGGAATCGTGCGGCCCCAAGCGGATCCAACCACAGACTGCTCACCGAAAGATCAGTGGGGTGACTAGAACTCGAGAAGAAGTGACGACCAGGTTGTTCGCCCAGTCCGCAGAGTTGACAGGAGGGATCGTCGATCCGTCCCACTCGGAACTTATAATTCGTTAGGCAGAACAGTGGCCAGAGCGTAGCTAGGTGAGGGTGGATGGGAAAGATCTGGGGAGTAGAGACTCCTCACAGGACGTGCTGAACTGTGAAGTGTCCAAGATATTATTATCTGTACAAATTGCAGGACGTGGTGAACTGTGAAGTTTGCCAGTTTTCAGGACGTGAAGGGTTTCGAAGCGTACCAAATACTAAAACAATGTACAAATTTCAGGACATGGTGGGTTGCGAGGTGTACACGTGCGAAGAAGAATGCGACAAGGCTGTTGCTGAATACGCCAAACGTCATGGCGCCATCGGTATCCTGGGCCAGGATTCGGACTATACCATCTACTCTACTGCCCACTACTACTTCTCCATCAACCACCTCAATCTAGAAACGCTAGATACTATCGTCTATGATCGCACCACCATGGCCCGCACCCTTCAGATCGGTATAGATCAGCTGCCTCTGCTATCGTGTCTCATTGGTAAGTACTAATTTTTCCGTATTTCATTACGGGGCAAAATTTAATATTAGGATAGAAAACGGAGGAAGCACTGTGATTTGAGAAAAGTCTCTGAAGGGGGTAAATATTATTGACGAAGCCGCTAATTCGTGTCCATTAAAGGGTCTCCAGCGAAAATGGTCAAAATTTGCCATTTTTTGGTTTTTAATTTATCCATGGAAGAAAACAGACCTGTGGCCAAAAAAAAAAAAAAAATGGACCTGGGCGCATTGGAATACCTCTAAAGGGGGGGGGGCAATTATATGCAAAATGGAAAATAGAATCGATTTTCTTCTAGAAAATTTCCCCGTTTTCTTCCTCGTTTTCTGTTTATTTTTAGTTTTTCGGAAATTAGCTATAATCAGATAAGTACTAGCTATTATTTGTGTTATTATTAAATAGTTTGGAAAACATTATGAAAAATCGGAACAATTATTACGAAAATATCAGTGAGCTATGAGTGTGATATCAGTAACAAACTCTGTGAAATGTCTTTCAAGAACAAAAACACAGACATCTCTGAGTTTCATGTGGAGCATAAATTGGCTGATCATCGAAATGTGAGTATAGAATACATACATAAATCATATGTGCATGACTATTTACATTTGTAGTGATACCATATTTCAACAATTATACACAGCTTTTTATAGTTATGAATGCTCTCAAACTATTTTTTCCCAGAAAATAAATGTATAATGGTTTTTCTCAAAAAATGCCAATTCCTACATTCAGCGCCCATAGAATTTTTCAGTTTTTATGCTAGAATGAAAACAAAGACAGTTTTGAAATCGTCAAACTTATCTCCACAAACGCGTAGGTTTTTAGAGATTTTGCATTTTCTGTCTTGTTTTCTTTCACTACAGCAATTTGTAGAGCAAACTTGCATATTTCGAAAAAATTTTAGTCACTGGTGAAAGTGCAAATTGAAAGAAAACGCGGCAGAAACTTGAAAATTTAAAAACCTACTTGTGTTGGGGGACAATTCCAAAACTGTCTTTGTTTTCACTCTAGCGTAAAACTGTAAAATTCTGTGGGAGCTGAGTAAACAATTGAAAAATGCAAGTTGCCCCGAAATTCGATGATAAAAAACAAAGAAAACGGGAAAATTTTCGAGAACACAAAAATTTTCTTTTTGAATATTACATACTGAGTGCAAGTTTCGTTACAATCGGACTGTTAATAAAAAGTTTTAAAAAATCGGACACCCCCACCCCTTAGAACGCTTTCACTAGGTTTTGTGTTCAAGAATTTGTCCACTAGAGTTTATGCCGTATCTTAAAAGTACCTATTAAAACTATTTTTTTTGCAGTTTATAGCTTTTCGTAGTAATCAAAAAGACTAACACTATAAATTTCTTGCTTTCTTATAAAGTATATATGTAAAATAGGTGGCATTCAGACGTGAAAACGCAAATAGATAGCGATTTTCCTGGTTTGTATTCGCAATATCACTGTTATTGGTAAAACTCGACAAAACGAAGCTTTATACTAATTATTTTCAACCTTGTATGTACTTGCACATGATATATGTAGGTAGTTCAGAAGTGTAGGTAGTCCTTTTCCAGTCATGAAACTTTTTTTTTTTTCCTTTTGCTACTCCTACAAAATGACCTTTTTGCTACCAGTTACCTAGTTCGCACATCCCCGTACTGGAGTTCCACTCCTCTATCGACATACTATACATAGGTACCTTCTTTCTCTCTTTATGAGATCACTTCTGTAGTGGCAACAGAGGCCTATTGAACTTTCTAATATAAATATCAGAGGGGATGCTCTAGCTTATTAAAATAATCTCAAATGACCTAAAATGAAACTGCGCGGCACCCACCTCAAGTTTCTAGTGGCCTTGAGCGTGTTCTGCGCATGACATTTTCTTCGTTTTTGGTGAGTGTGTACGTATTTTCGGCTTGCACTTTTTCCCCTTGTAATTGCCACCCTCCTCGCTGAGTGATGAACTTGTTTCCTAACAATGTGTAAACCCTATTTATTGCGGATCAAGATTTTTCCAAAATCTTAAGTATTATCGACTTGGCGTACGTGAAAGTTGTTGCCCTGAAAAACTAGAAGTGGTAACGTAAACTATCCGAACTTCGCTAGAATTCATCCAATATTTAGAAAGCTATTAGTGCTGCTTTTTGAAACCATTATAATTGCCAAGCGCTATATTGCTGGTCACTGAAAATATACCTACGTTTAGGGTAATAAAACAGTGCTTCAAACATTAGAATTCTATTAAATTCCTATAATAAAACATAATAAACTAGAGCACTCTGAGAGTGCATACCTCCGCCAAGCAAGGCATCGGTAACGAGAAACTCAAATCGGCTCTGTAGCCATGATTTTCTTTGTATCAACACCAAAATTTGATAACTTCTGCCGTTTGATGGTGTTAACAGTGTCTGTAATTTTCACCTCATAGCTTTTTAAATTATGCTGTTAACTAACATTTTAACAAACATAAGTCAGACACACAAGCAGACCAACCTATCATCACCAAAATTTTTTTCAATAATAATTATGTTTTTAAACATTACTAACAAATCCTGTAAATTTCACTAGGATCCATCCATAATTTATGAGTTACTGCGCTAACAAAAATTTTTAACAAACATAAGTCAAACTCACAAACGTACCTGCTGATCGTCCCGAAAATTTAATAAATTATGTCTTTTAACATTACTAACAATTTCTAAAAATTTCATAGAGATTCATCCATAGTTTTTTGAGTTAGTATGCTAACTAACATAAAATCAAACACAGCGACAAACAAACGAACTGACACATCATCACAAAAATTTGATCATTTACTCCCTGTATTAAACCCAACAACTCATGTTAATTATATGAAAATCCGTCCATTACTTTTTAAACTATGGCACTAACAAAAATAGGCAGACAGACAAACAAACGGATGGACAGATCTTCACCAAAAGTTTATCATCTGTTTCTCCCAACTTACCTAACAACCCATGTAAGTTTTGTCAAAATCCTTCCATAACTTTTTGAGTTATCTTGGTGACAGACAGAATAATAGACCAACAAACCCGACGAAAACATAACTTCCTTGGCGGAGGTAATAAATTTTACAGAAAATTATTTGTCGATATAACTTGCAATTGCTGACACTACGTTGAACAGTCTTTTGTCCACCAAGGAAATCAGTCGGTCAATTCAAGATGATCATATTGTGGAGGTCACTTTTTAGCGACTTTGCTGCTTCCGTCGCCTCTAAGAATCCGCTGTCCTTAATCCTCCTAAAAAAGGAATAGAACGAGCTGACCACTTGCTAAAACGCGGTCCCGGTCAGTCTCCTGCTTGTTATTGTGGAAGGTGGACCTGCGGTGGAGCGATTTGTCTACCAGTGTTTTTTTGTGTTGTGTTGTGTTTTGCAAACTGCCCTAACGGACCTAGAAGTGTTGGTGAATTGGTGCGCCCTAGGAGAGTTGGGAACCAGGGGCCTAGGCAGCATCAAAGTATTGAGTGCTCTAGGCAGCGCTACCCCACAAGGCTCTCAACCAGTTCCTGTGGTGCGCATGAACATCCCTAACAAAAACAAACGTTGACTTAGGATCCGTACCCTGGATGGAGGCCATCGCTGTCAGCAAACTGTTGTACAGAGAATCATCAGGTGTAGGGCTCCGATACAACAAGAATAACTAGAAATTATTTAGACGGCCACGTACCCAACAACCATGATCTAATGACCAACTCATTCGTATGCTGACTGCCGGTAAGCGCAGAAACCATTCAGGATATAGACTGCCATTCCTCGAAATCCAGGCTCCTATCCTAGCGGCCTGCGAACAGGGAATTGAAAACCTGCCAACACTAATAACTTCTGTTAGGATATCTCCGTCATGGATTACCCTAGGCTTCATGTTGATCAATTTATGTTATTTATGACTCACTTTGCGTTGCAGGTAACGACGTTATCCCCCAGGAGCAGCTTCTCAATTTCCACAAGATGATCATGGCGCAGGCGCACTTCCAGCCTCGGCCACACAGTCATCGCCTGCCTCCTGAGATCCTCATACCTCGCGTTGCAAATTTCATCCATAACCAGCCACCCATGAGCCAGCTGCAACACCAGCTGCCGCAGCTGGCTAGGTGTGTAGCCCGGCCGTGTTGATATTGATCCCTGAACGTGTTTTCGTAGGTAACACTACTGCTAATATCCCCCTACCCATATCTTTTGGAACCTCTGCATTGGA
>LQNS02004412.1:11235736-11247907 GCA_001587735.2 Parhyale hawaiensis | reverse complement strand
ATTAATATAAAAAGGCACAAATGATCAGATTTTGGAGTTTATGCAAAGAAAATTATGGTTTCAGAGCCAATTTGAATTTTTGCTACCATTGGCTCACTTGGCGGAGGTATGCGCTCTCAGACTGCTCTAGTTATATACATTTTCTTGAGATGGCATAAGTGTAGATTTCGATTAGAAGCAGTTGAAGAAATTTTGATACCTACGACGCGGGTTTCGCTGTTCTCCAGCTCATCAGGGGGGGGGGGTCATAGTTGGTAAATTTAATTCTTGAATCTTGCGAAATTTAGAGAGGTTACCATAGGAAGGTGTAACTATGATACCGGCTGTTCCAAAAGTATAAATGAAATTTCCAATCAACGTGCAGTGCAACGTGCAGTAATTGGAGTCTACGCAGCGGACTGTGGTTGAGAATTGACGAAACATTTGCTTGATCGGAAATTTTCCTTTGCATTCTTTAGCTAATTGGGTTGCACAGTTGTGCTGGGTCCAGCTTGTTTTGCCAAAATAGAATTTAACTTATCATCCCTGAAACTCTATTTAACGAAACGAAATTTAATCCGTCACTCGTGAAAATCTATTTGTCACAACGATATTTAATTTATCATTCTTGAAGCTCAATTTGTCAAAACGATAGTGAAATTGTTATTCGTCAAACACAATTGATCAGAAGCAACGATATCCTCGCGTTGTTAGACAGATGAAAAAATGACCACGAAATTGACCACAGTCACATGACGTCGCTGTCCAATACTGTTTTGGTGCTCCCATTTTTTGCATTCAAGGACGATCCAGGTGCGATGATCGTTTAGTTATTTGGTCGACTCATTCCTGAACAGCTTCCGCGCTCTTATTCCGATCTCGAGCTATTCTTATATAGAGCCGCCTCCTGGGATGAATTTACTTCAAGTAATGAGCCACCTCTCCATCTGTATCGACCGAAAACACATATTACCATTCGGGGCAAATGGCGATCAGGTCATTTTGGGGGCAAAAAATGATTTCGGCCTCATACATTTATTTTTTTATCTTAGAAAAGCAATACAAACACTGAAATGACGGCAAATAAACGCTCTAAGAGCTCACGCACTCATTTCTTGTCCATAGCGATTCTAACTCTCCTGAGGCCCCAATAGATTTTTGCCCCCAAAATAGCCTTATCGCCGCCATCTGCCCCGAATGGTTATAATGATTATTGTATTCAATGACTACAGGAATAAAACAGAACACATGCAGTTTGCGTCAAGGTACGTATGCTGAAGATGCATATCGAGCTAATATCTTCTATATCTTCTACAATGCCTTCTCATAATATGAACTGTGATGCCCCGTCTGGTGTTCATGCGAGTATCAAAGTACGTACTGAGAGGTGAATACGTAAGGCTCTTGTCCTCCTCCTTTATTCATACTCGGTGAATACGTGAGGCTGTTGTCCTCCTCCTTTATGCATACTCGGTGAATACGTGAGGGACAACAGGAGGAGGAAATACGTATGAGCCACTTATGCACTCCGACAACAGGAGGAGGAAATACGTATGAGCCACTTATGATAAGGCTGCTGTCCTCCTTTATACGAGTGTCGAAGTACGTAGGAATCGTGTGCTTCGTGCTGCTGCAGGTATTGGAGTACATATGACTGTCGTAAGATATATTTATACAGATATGGAAATTCGACTATTCGTGTGTACGTTTGACTGCTCTACTCCGTGTGTACAGATCCACCGGAGTACGTGGAGGAGTGGTGCATGTACAATGGCAACACTTTCGAGTCTGCCGACCGAGTGCAGCCTGAGGAGCTGTTGGGTAAGTCGTGTTGTCATGCCAGAAATGATTACAAAAGGAGAATGAGAGGCGCGTTGCAATTACGACCCAACTCTGACCGACCTCAGCTACACAAGACTCGCTCACCGCTCGTACTGCCAACAGTTACCGTTTCCGTGCAATGTAACACGGTAAAGGTAAAGTTTACTTGACCGCAACCTCACCTGGAAAAGCCACACGCATGTGCTGCTGATATAGGCCCACTGGCCCCATTGAAGTAAGTGCGGCTACAGCCGATCACGGGTCATCAAGAACTATAGTACCATTTTGACGGAAGCTACATTAACCCACGACCCCCTCAGGAAGGTAAGTACCCCCACAGCCGCTCTGCACGCCCTCCACTGCGGGTCATCAAGAACTATAGTACCATTTTGACGGAAGCTACATTAACCCACGACCCCCTCAGAAAGGTAAGTACCCCCACAGCCGCTCTGCACGCCCTCCACTGCCGAGTCCATACACCCAGATGTGCAAAGAGCTCGCATGCCTTAGTTGGCCTCGAACCGGCGATACAAGAGGTGTGAGATGAGAACGTAAGCGTGCTGCTTCCGTGGTATGGTCGCGGTATTTTTCCTAGGTTGCGGTAGCCCGAATGGGGCTGTCATTGATTCCTTCTTGTCTCAGACGAATATACGTTCGTCACTCTTGACTCACATTTGCGAGCATTCATTGAACATATAGGCTATACACTATATGTATGGTCATAGTTTGAAAGTATGTATAAATGTGAATGCATTGTAGTTTTTGTAGTTTTCTTTGACTCCTTTCTGAGGATTTTAGTTGTATTGACCGTTTTTTTGCTGCCTTTGGTTCTCATTAGTTGGTAATTTCTTTTATAATAAAAACGAAAGCTGAATAACTTCATCTTTAAGAATATTTACTCTTTGTAGCAATTCAGGGACCAAATATAATCAATTGCATCAATTTTCTTCCGTCATAGCAAATAGTGGGAGAAATTTGTCGTTGGTTTATCACTAGAAATGATTATCAAAACCGTGTTCATAGAAAATATTTATTTGTTTTTCACGTCGGAACAAGGCGTTTGTAAATTTAAGCCGCTGATGGTTGTAAAGATAATACACAGAGACAAATATTGAGCACCCAAACGGTTCAACCATAACCAGTTGCTTGTCGAAATAGAAGAGAAGTTTTCTGCAGAGCTGACCTAACTCTTAAGTCGGGTCTACACGATCAATCTTTTCAGCGATCACTAACACAAGAATCGACGACCAAAATCACAAACAATTCCCTTCCTTGTCCCAACGGCATCAAAAACTGAAGCCACGATCACTTCAAGGTCACTATACGCGAATTTAGCATTCCATTACTATTAATCGATATTCCACCCTCACATTATCGGTCAGATATTTATAATAGTTGTAGATGTTGATTGGCGGGTAAAACTTTATGTATACTTGTAAAAAGTATAGTTAAAAATTCATTCACTGGCATCCCCTCAAATGCAGAACTGCACACGATAGAACAATTTCTCATTTTTTATTTTTAAATTTATTTAATTTCTATTGCAATTCTCACTGTGTACATCCGTTTATTCCATTAAAACGGAACTCTTGCTCCATTGTAGCTTTTACTATTGAAAAACAGAAGGTACAGATGTAACTTGAGGAATATGCTACAGTTATTACTAACTGGCAACATATAGTTGCCAAATGTTTCCCGCAGTACAGAAGTTCGAATCAAACATAAACAAAATGCGCTATGCGGGTAAATTTAAATAAAAAATAATGCTTTAATTACTAAATAGTATATTTAAAATAGATACTTCTATTTACAGAGCGAAATATAGTTTGCAAACTTTTTGTGATCGTGATTTGCAGCACTGTTGACGATCAAAAATCACAAACTTCGAAGACTCGCCGCTTGTGTTTGGCGATCAAAATCTTTCCGCGATCACAAACTTCGACGAAAAGATCGATTGTGTAGACGCGGCTTTACTGTACCAAGATCAAATAGTAGATCTTGTGTTACTCGACACCCATGTACACCTCGTACCGCCGCAGTAACATTTCTTCTTTTAATCAAAGTTTTTATAAAAATGTACTTTAATTGGGTCCAATCTTATGCGATTTTATAAAAATCCACTCGATTTTCGATGTAGATTTCAAATCTGAAGTCCGTTTGCAACGGTCGGATTTAGTTTTCGAGATCTTTGACTTTGAAGTTCTACTCTTCCCCTATCTTCTACTGTAGGAAAGAAATTTCAAAGTACTTTCAGGTACTTTTTGCTAAAGGGGCAACAACAATATAGATAATGAAAGTAGATTTTTTCTAGTAACTAACGTAACCCCAAAAAAAAAACATGATAAGAGGTTTTCCATTACACTGTGCGACTGTGGTGGTTATGTTCTCCCATAGTAAAACAATGGGGAATTCAAAGTCAAGTATCTCGAAAACTAGAAGCGACCGCCGGAAACGAACTCCAGATTTGATTTTTACATCGAAAATTAGGTGGATTAGAAAAAATCTTGGAAACTTGGACCCGACTAAAGTATACCACTACCTACCCAAAGTTTGATTGAGATGTTACAAGGTTAAGTTCATCACTGGAAATAATTAACACTCCCGATACACATCTTAAAGAGTTATGAGAACTCTCAGTGACCTGCATCGTCTTTAAATGATAGCAGAAATTAGCTACGTCTACGAAATCCTCATGTTTTCGCTCTTATCTACTCTTCAGCGGCCTTTTCATTAATCATCCAGCAAGCCTTCTTTCCTTACAGTATGACAGAAAAATATTAATGTACACGTTATCAATCGGTACATAATATAAAAAGCTATATGGATATATAAATATATATATTAGTGTAGGGGTTTCGCAGGTCAATGATTCAGCAAGTTTCGTTGAACGAAGAATGACATTGTATTCGTATTCGTTTTATAAATACTCTACGCACGTTATTATATAGCCAATAATATAGGTAGCGTTGATTTTAAGAGCGTATGGTTTTACCCCTTAAACTACCGAGTGTCAACTTCTGTTAACATTTCAAACAGCGCTGGTTCTACTTGAGACTTCATCTTGGTCGTCGGTTTAGAGTTAACCTTCTATTTCATGCATTCATTTTCCTATTTCTTAAGAATAACACTGCCGGTATATGAAGTGTAACATTTAGCTATGAAAGAAGCACCATGACCTAGTGTTGCAGCCTGAAGCAGTTTACTCTGTACCCTCCACAGGCGGCACACCGTCCCTGGAGGAGCTCTGGAACGCTGAAGACGAGCTGCGCTGGCGCACTTTCTGTGACTGCATCCACCCTGACCTGCACGACACCAAACTGAAGCAGCTCAAGCCCAACCTGGTCATCCCCACCTCCATACTCTTCTACATGCAGGTACGCTGTACAATTTTTATAGTTTTAACCATAATATACTAGAGCTTCCTTCCAGATAAATCATCACCACAAATTATTGATCTCTTCCATCTTGACATTCCTAACGGTCCGTGTAAATTTGCTGGAGATCCGTCCACAGCTGTAGAGTTATGTTACTTACAGACGGACAGAATAACAAACTCCGGCAAAAACATCACTTCCTTGGCTGAGGTAATGAACGTAAGGGCCTTTTTGCCAGCCTGGGATTGTCCTAAGAGGTGAGCTTGGAAAATCAGAGTAGTGTCAAAACATTTACTATTCACTTTCCACTTATCTCTTTGTACACTTTGTCTTATTTTTTGTGTTCCACTTCATAACGTTCATGGTAAACAAAGTAGGTCTAGGAGCACAGTTGTCGATTGAGCCTTCCGCTTATATGACACATAGCTCGTACAATTTATGGTCGACTGCAGCTGTACTTTTCCTCTGGGGCCTTGTGGGCATTTATCTGCAGCACAAACCAATGCATGTGAGTTTTCTAGTTGGGCAGTGCCGTCAATACGACCTTACCGTTACCTAATAGCGATGTTAATAACGTTACAGTGTAGTGGAGAGAAGCCCATACTGAAGGAGTGGGAGGCCAACGCCATGATCGCCGCCTTCATCTCCCCCATCCGAACGGATCTGAACCTCATCCGCAGTGTCAACCTCGCCCGCATCGACGCCCGTGCGGTGCACTTCGCCACCATCTTCATGAAGGGCGTCGTCAACTTCTATTTGCTGAACGCTGCCTGCGGGTTCCCTGTCGAGCGGTCCAATGTGAGTGACTCTTTCTTGGCCGGTTTTGGCACTTTCTTAGCCTCGTTTTGGGCGTATTTGGGCTGGTTATTGCTTCAGCTATGTTTTTACCTGCCCCCTTGAAGCCCTAGCGGGCAGTTTTAATGATGACTAGACGACCCGTGACCCGTTGGGTCGTCATCACGATCGTCTTTGTTTTCGCACTAAAGCAGGTGTTATTCAGGTGGTCATAGACCACCCGCTATTCGGCCGTCCTCTCCTGCCTGTCAAGGAGCTGCCCATACGCCTCACTATCAACAGATTCTTTGCTTCTCTAACGAATATTCAACACCCAGGCTGTAAGCAAAGTCAATTTATAGGTTACGTTATATTTCAGTTATATTTCCAGCGTGCCCGTTCTTGCAGGCGAGATCAGGTTTAAATTCCGTATCACAGTTACAGTCAGTCTGCTGCCGCCTAGGTATCTAAGTGCATTGCATTAAATCTTCATCCCTCGAATTTCTTCCCGTCTAAAAGCGACGAAGCTGTGTCAAGCAAGACACAAGCAAATGAACGTGACACAAATAAACAATCAAACAAACACGGTTCACAAACTTTTAGTATAATATACAGTAGATAGATAAATGTGGAGAATAATTAGTGATCGCTAAAGAAAAAGTAGTCTTGGATTACAGGTCTTACAGAGTAGGAAGACGACCCTCTATCCCTATTTACACCAAAATACAATAAGACAATGAACCCGGGCAGCAAAGAAACACGGCTAGGATAAAATAGGGCTAATAAGTCTTGTAGTTGCGGGCGCAGATGTATGGAGTTTGAGGTCGGTTTGCTATCAGTGGTAGGCGAAGGAGCTTTCTTATATGTCTGTTACTGGCCTGCGTCATCCTCAAATGGTAGCAGAAAACTATTACTTCAACAAAGTCCCATTTCGCTACGCTTTTCTTTGCGGTTCTTTTCTCAGGAATATCTTCCTTTTTTTCTTCATTGATCCGCTCAGATTACGCGCCATGAAGTGTGAAAAAATTATCCACCGTGGGAAGAACAATCTCGTGTCTATGCTACCACTCAGTAGTACTTCAGTCATTTTTAATTTTTTGGTTATCGAGCTTTGGTAGGGCAATGGCTCTCTTGCCTTTCAAGGGACGAATTTATTTGTATCTAGTCCTTCACTTCTTTACAGAGAAGCAAGAAAGTAGTCAACAAAATTGTGTTCTATTACACGTAACGCAACTTTTAAGAGAGATGTGGACCAAATGAAATCCTAATACTTGAGATACGTTCGTAAAAGTCGAGATTATTTCACAATGGTTTACAAAGAAAATCGTATTTCAAGCATGGACTATGTTATTTAGCCGGAAGAACTTTTTCCTTATTCTACAAGAGGATAAAGCAAATATACATATACAAAAGCAGTTGATATCATGTTTATTAATTAATCGAGAAGTTGGTGTTATACAATAAACACATCTAAATAATACATTTCTTCATCGAAATGTTTAAAATACTGGATGGTTGGACAAATCGTAATATTCGAAAGTAGTGAACACATTTCGTAAAATTTGAGATAAGTCCACAAAATTACGTTCGTAAAAGTAGAAAAGTCGAGACACGTAAAAATCGAGAGTTACTTGCATTAATATTTTCATCAAAGAAGAAGTCTTACAACTACAGCCACAGTCCTATGAAATTAACAGCCTGTTTTGTATCGAAGGTCGCTGAAGGATATTAATTTTTTAGTTCTTTTTCCACCAGTGAGAAAGTTTTTCGAGTTAGAAGTCGTGTTCTATCAGTGATTTGTAATGGAAAGGTAATGTGTAATTTCAGTTTTAGTAGTCACCGAAAAAGTCACTGATTGTAGACACAAACCTGCGTGGATAGTAACCGATTGTAGTTAGCTAGGGAAAGGTATTCGCCCCCAGAAATTTATACCATGTAAGTTATCTAAATCGTTAGCTTAGCCTCGAAAACGTCTGTCGTGTCCACTTTACCGTACTTCTTTCTGTATTTTTTTATGCTCCTTCCCCAACTTGCGATTTCTATTCGTGTTGATTTTGCATGGGCTCCACGTTTCTACCGACGTACAATATATGTCCCCTGTTCTTTCCTCTGTGACGTCGGCTTGCTAAGGCAACGGAGTCTTAAACCACTGACTATAGGGAGAGAATTCGACTACTCTTCGTAGCGTGGGAGTAGTTCAGAGCCTGCGTCCATTTTGTCAAGGTTCTTGGCTCGTTCTCTTGCCGCGATGGCGTGTCTTGCGATTTCTTTGCTTCTGGCATTCACAGTCCTCTCCGAAGGCCGTGACTTGACGAGAAATAGACACGGTCGGAGGGTTGCAGTTGCTATTTTTTAGCCAGTCAGTATGTCCTTCACCTTGAAGTATTGACCATCTATGATTGACTGCAGCCTTGCAATCCCCTGTTGTCTAACAGATATGCATTTAGATGCAGTAGTACAGTACGTGTGAATTTCTTAGTTTGCGGCCAGGATAACTTATCAACTGTATTCACAAATGAGTCACTGCTGTGCTATCGAGTCTACATTTGTGTGATTAAAAGTACCGTAGGTTTCATTACCTGTTTGTCAAGTGGAAATGGGGAGGTGCTGCAGTACTGCGCTGCCTGTAAACAATCCATCGCAGCATCATTAATATTCGTGTGTTATCTGTCATGTATCATGTATGGTCTCCTCCTCCTCCACCTCCTACAGGCTGTGCCATGGGCCTTCTGGGACGGCAAAGTCTTCCACCACTTCTACCTGCGGGCCAAGCTCGGGGCCAGGATCGACGACCTTACTGAAAAGAAGGTGAGCTCATTCACCTAGCGGTGTTACATAGTAGCTACTTGTAGATGTCTGGCTATGTCGTGTAGGGCGTGGGTCCTAGTAGTGACATACTTTCATTTTCTATGACAAAATATAGATAGCTCTCATCTTACTTAATGATGATAATGTGAGCTCCAGCGTAGACTCCTGTGGGCGTGTGGGTTGCTCAGTTAGGTGCGGTCAGGTAGTTGACTTTACTTTTTTGTATTTCACTTTTTCTCATGTTCTGAGAAATCCTTTTACAGTGCCAAAGTTGAACATGGTACCTATCTGTATTTATATCTGTTTGGTTGGAAACTAAGTTCTTGCCGGTTTTTTTTTTAGCATTTTGAAATATTGAACTCGGCGAGAACTTAGTTTTCCATCTAAAGAACCGGTGCCATTTATTACATTTGCTTAATGTAAACAAACACAAGGTCGCCAGAAATATGTACGTAGAGTTATTACTTTCTACAACTTGGCGTAGTGTTGTTGCTTTTCAGAACGTGAGCTGACAAGTTAATTTTCAGTTCAGGAGAGTTCAAAGAGAATTCAACAATTGAATGTCTGAACGCTCCCCACCGCAGCTGGTGACCTGAACATGCAATTTTAACTCCTTTGGCGACTAACCCCAGACTATCCATCCTGCAGTTGTCTTGTGCTTGTAGATCATTCGTACCCAATTGAAAAATAAGAGAAAAATGCCCTACGGAGTTGAAACTTGATAGACAAGCTATTGCTTTTATAGTTTTAATTTTGGGGAGGGGGGTTTCTCTTTAGGACTACGAGCGTACAGCTGGATGAAAGCTTGAGCATGGTATCTGGAACGATCAGAAGAAGCATTTAATATACCGCTTCGTGATAATAATGCGTCAGGATTGCGGTTAACAGGTAGGCATCTGTACGCTTACCTGAGGAAATTCTAAACTTTCAAAAACTTTTGTCATAGACTACACTTGGATGACGTAGCCTATGGTATTGTCTTTACAGACTTGACGATTCACTGCTGACCGGTAGTGCCTCTTTAAACAAACTATGAGGTACCTAATAATTTGTCACGGAGCAGCATTTTTTCCAAAGATATCAGCACTTGCGGCGCAGCCCGCTGGGCTACTTACAATGTCTCGAAACTGGAGCCGAGGCACGGGACAAGGGTTCTAACCATAATTGACTGCAGTCGGACCTGTGAAGTATGGACGTATGCTCTTAAAAGAGAGTCTATGCTACACAGGGACTGAGTAAACTGCTGTGTACGTATCGTACTAATGTCCGTTTTCTGTGATTAGCGCGTCATTGAAAGCTATGACGAGTATTTACTGCAATAAATTTTGAGCATGAGCAATGCTTTAAAATTGATAGATGCACGTGCTTAGATTTGGGTGTACTAAGGAATTTGCACATGCAAAATTACCCCAATTGCACTCATTAAAATTGACCATGTAACTTTATGTGTGTCTATAATATACATAATATGAGCAACCGGCGCCTGAACAGTGAGAGAAACGTGCACGTGAGCCGCCTACACTATACAGAGTCTACCACAGTTCACGGAGTTTACCCGTATAGGGTTTTCTACGTTAGGAGAGTCTTCGTTTTACAGACTTTTCTCTACATTAGTTCATTGGACTGTTACGGTAACACTTCCCCACTGCAGGACAACTTGTGGAAGAGAGAGCTACGGTATCTCATCTGTTCCATGAACTTCTGGAATTTGTAAGTGTTGAGGATGTCTTTGCTAACCTGTAAATCACGTGCTGTGTGCAGGAGGAACTACTGACGCAGTTCAAGGATATCAAGACCCTGATCGCTGCGCACATCCCCATCCTGCCTCCTCCAACCCGTACACCCGCCGCCTCTTCCTCCCACGAGTCCACCCCCAAGGGCAGCCCAAAGAAGAGTCCGAGCAGCAAGGGGACCCCATCTGCGTCCCCAGCCCACTCGCCTCCCATCCAGCCCCCCCAGCCGCCCAAGTCTCTCAACATCAGCAAGCCCACCTACATGGCCAGCAGCGGATCCCCCCGCATATCCCCCAGAGGCTCCCCACTCTCCCCCAACTCCCCTCACATGGCCAAGCTCCAAACCACCGGCAAGAGATCAACTTCCCCCGTCACGGGGGCTTCTGCTAACAAAACCCCCGTCAAAAAGCCAGCCAACGGCCCCCAGACCACCGACATGTGATGTGGTGCTCACAGCCTCTCGCACTCTCTGTCTAATGCTTCCTTCACCCCCTATGTGTCCCCTCTCAGGATCAGCTGCATACCGCATGAAACGCAAATCTGAAACTTTCTTCCGATTGCTTTTTATCGACGCAAGTTCTGAGTCTCTCTCTTCTCACCGTTTTTTTTAACCCTTCTGTGAGTCTTTCTTGTAATTATTGATCACGATCGCAAGTCTACGATTTTTTTCTTCTCCTAATTGTTTGTTACAAACGTAAATCTGACATTTCTTTCGACTGCTTTTTACCGAAGGAAGTTCTGAGTCTCTCTTCCCACCGTTTTTTTTTTTAGCGCAAATATGAGTCTTTCTTCTAGTTGGTTTTTGTGAACGCGGTTTGCGAATTTCGGTCAATGGCTGTTTGCAAATGCAAATTTTTTTTCCTCAGCGTTTTTGCAAACACGCATTTGAGTCTTCCTACCATTCCTGCTGCTGAATTACTCCACTGCGCCATCCATTCGTTATTTATTCCGTTTGCTGCAGTGAAACCGCAGATGGTTCGTTTCTTCATCATAGGTTGTTACGTGTATAATATTGCTTTACGTTGCTGTTGCCAGCGGTGGAAACTCAACTTATTTATTCGTGCACACGCTGAAATCACGAGGTCGTTTTCCTCACTGCCATCACCCAGCATGCAGAGCACTCGCATTTTACCCTATTTTTAGCGCACTTCGTTCCTATTCTTTGTCTGTACACTACAGCTCTCCCAATTTCCAGTGCACTTTTCTTTTGTTACATGGAATTTCTCCCCATTTCCAGCGCACTTTCTTTTGTTTCACTGAATTTCTCCCAGTCTCCATTTCTTGTGCACTGCATTTCTGTCAATTTCTGGTGCACTTATTCTCATTTGAAATTGCATTGCTCCCAATCTCCAGAGTAATTAAAAGCCTTTTTTTTTGTGCACCTTATTTCTCAAAGTTAAGACACACCTGTTTTCGTTTTCCGTCCTGATTTGTTGAAAATTTTATCCTCCCCTTACGTTATTTACTAACCAATTATTCTCCTATCGTCACCAGGTTGGAAACAGATTATCTTGGATTTCTGTACATAAGTTAATAAATTTATAATTCTACAATAGATTGTGCTCCGACTAATGGCAGCCGAGGTTACATTCATCTTAAAATGGCCTTAAAGTAATACTGATTAAAAACTTGGAGATCGTTCTCAAAGTTGAGATCTCTGCTTCTTATGTTTGTCTACAATA
>LQNS02004412.1:11196074-11231890 GCA_001587735.2 Parhyale hawaiensis | reverse complement strand
CTATCTAAATTACGCTTAATTCTTTATATCATTAATAACTGCATTTCTTTGTTATATCATAGACTACACCATGTTGTTTAGTGTGTGACTATATTATCCATTTTTAACAATGATAAGATCACCGTTTACATATTATAAATTATTCTTTTTATGAAAATAGTAAACCCACTGTGTCTTTTAGTATCTTTTTATATACTTGCATTTATTTCACACCGTCACTCATTACCTATATATAACAATAATTTCTTACTGCTGTAGGTCATCAGGTATTTCGCCGTGTCTCTTACTTATGACGAAAATCCGTTAAGACTCGTCCTCAAGCCGCTAGCAACTTCAACCTTCTTACTGAAGAACTCTTGACACCGAAAGTTGTGTTCACGTCTGTGTTGCCAGTTTGTTGTAAAGCTGCGGAGTGTTGCCTATAATCGCAGGGTTACCCACAACCCAAGGTTACCTGTAAATTAGGAGTTGCCTGCTATTCCGTTGCCTACAAATCAAGGGTTGCCTGTATTCACAGTGTTATCTGCAACACCAAGGTTACGAAGTACTTAACCTTATTCACTTCATTTCGGGGGATGGTGCGCGTTTTGGGGGTTATGGTAGCCCAGCAGAATTTTGCAGGATTATGACGTCGACCAGGATTGTGGAATCGAATTCACCCAATCCGACTCCGACTGCTTGAATAGCAACAAAATGTCCGACTCCTGCCAATTGCGACTCTGCCCCCGCCCCTGATATTGCGCTTCGCTGCTGCTGCACTCAATTGACGTTTTCCTTTCGGTTTACGCGACCAGCAGAGCTGGGCATCCTTTATATGTAGGCCTTAGCTCCAGTGATCCTGACCCCATTTGTTGTAGGATTTGAGGTCATCGGCCCTGCGGCCCTTACACAGTTACTGCACTAATGTTATTATTTGGTTTTGTATCCGGGCTGCGGGGCTGCAATCTACATATAACAATTTTTGTTAGTGATTATTACGCTTTTTTTTTTTTTTTTAGCTAAAATTGGTGCAGGCTTTTGCTAAGAATTCTTATCCTAACCTCAGAGCTGCCAAAAATGGGCTACAGTGCAAGGCAAGCTAAAAGAGAAATCGCTAATCATTGAGCTGTGCCCGGCCCTGACGAGGTATCACAAGTGTAACTCCGCCCTTTTCCACTCCATCGTAGTTATGTATCTCAGGTCACCAAGAAAGTTAGTACAGTTTGTATACCTAGTGAAATTGTCTAACAGAAAATTGCGAACGTTTCTATGCTCCCTGATACACTACTTTAATATAATTTCTCAATGGTAGCACGTATTTTTGCTGTTCAGCATTTATCTATTAGTTGTTAAAAATCATTACTAGCCTTTGTATCACTATTTTATGTTGCTGTCAAGATATATACCGTATTCAATTGTCGTCTATTCAGTTTTTATTTTCGAAACAACCCGCGTATTTGTTTACAGTATTTATGTATTCAGTTCTTTTTGCTGATCAGCTTAAGGCATAACTGATTTTCTTGCCATTTTGTTTAATCTAAAGCCAATATCTTTGTAACAACTCCGTGCGAAAGTACACTGCTATCCTTCTCTCTATCTCTCTCTACGTCTTGATATTCTCTCTATATGTGTGTGTCTGGATATTGTTGTAGCAAGTCAAGCTTCTGTGATTGTTAGGACTGCAATTGTCGCTTGTAGGATTAATACTAGGAAGTCTTTACTCTTGTGGGCCCCGTTGGAGAGGGGGGCTGAAAGGATCCTCTGATACCATCGCTTTTTCTTTATCGAAAGAGATGCTTTGTTCCTGTCTTCGAATCTTTTGCCCTACTTTTTATGTCACTCGATCAGGTCCATCTATTTATGCGTGAAAACTTCAATATTCATCCCTATGTGGCTCCATTACTCTTTGGCATGTTATATTTATATAGAAATTTATACACAATTCTATACACAAGTATCTCTGATATTATATTCCTCGGATTCACAATATAACTTCGAATTCACGACTTTACGAAATTTTTAATATTTATATATATATATACCGGGTGATTCTGAATTCCTTGAACCGAATAAAACTACAGGTTCCTTGCAATAAAATAAGCATATTTTATTCCATCGATGCATGCCCGAAAACGTCTAATTTAAAAGATACGTTAAGTTAAAGGTTATGAAGTGGCTACAGGAAACAGAGGCCTAGTTTCTACCTACCCCAAAATCGGCTAGTGTGGCAGGGTAAATGAACAGTCTCTGTTATGTTTATTTTCAGGAAAACAGGAGTAGAATGTTCAATGTAAACAAATAGCGGGTGTGCATCTTTATCTTTGCTGCACAGAGCAGTAGTTCGCCGGTTAACTGAATCGCACTTCCAATCTTTAATGCAACGTAACTTTTATAGACAGTTTCGAATATGCATCGATAAAGTAAACTATGCTTTTTTTATTGAAAGTAACCTATAGTTTTATTTTGTTCAAGGAATTCAAAATCACCTCCTATTTGGAAAATATATCGCGGATTTCCCGAAAAATTAACGAAAAATCGCGATATCGTATATAAACACTAAATCTGAAGTGCTGCTGTTCTGTATTACATACGTGTAATACCTTACCTACCGATTTCACATTGCTTACAGTTGTCCCTGTTATTAGTAGGGTCAAGGATGAGTTGTCAACTGTACAGGAAGGGTTTTAAAAAGCCCAAATACACGTTAAATGACTTACTTAATATGGTGTTTGCACTTAGCGAACACTCAGTCCATCATCACGGCCGGTCTTGGCACCTATCGCTTACGATAAACGAGGGTTCACTGAGCACAGCAACTGAAAATGAAATCATCTCGTCCACCAAACTAGCGGAGTCAATTAGGATTTTCCCTCTCGTGTATTCTTCCTAACCTACCCAAAATAAAGAATGGAACAAGAATGAAACAGTATAAGTATATTTCCCCACGCAGGTGAAAGTATTCAGTTCTTATTTGTTATCGTTTGAACTCAATGTACAGTCAGTTAGCACTGTACTAAACCCATTCAAGCGTCATGTACGCTTTGACTACAGTGCAACTGGTACTATCCCTACGACTGGTAGTATTTACTTCGGTCATGAAACAGTTAATGGTACTACATATTTCAGTTTAACGGGCATGTAGTTATTTCCTTGAGCAAATTTGCCCACAGGCAGAGAAAGTTTGGTAACGGTGAGTGTATATTTATCTTTTCATGCTAAATGTAATTTGACTTCTCTACGAGTTACCTTGTAAAACTTAGCGTTATAATAAAATTGCTCGCCATTTTATGTACTTATTGTTGGCGCTAAAGTTTTATTCTGGGTATTTGAACATCAGACACGCATCCCTAACCAAATTCTTGGTCGCTCCACAAGCTAAAATAATTAAACAGTGTCTAGGGCGGCCAAAAATTCAGGTTTGTATCAAGAACGCTTGTGCTTCATTTTATGCGGAACTTCATAATGGGCAAGAATTTTTTGCGATACGTACGGGTGTAAATTTCAAAGTTTTAGGGTTGTTATTTATGCCACCTTAGTAAAACGCTGCAATTTTGCCTTTAAGTGCGTTGTACTTTGAAAGCGCTTCTTGTTGTAGCTTAATCTGCGGCACAATTTAGATTGCTGAACTGCCCTTAATTAGCATGAATTCAATCAGGTCTGTTGCTCGCCTTAGCGAATTAGTGAAAATTAGCCGCACTATTCTTTTTACCTATCAATTAGTTATATATATATATATATATATATATATATATCTTGATCAGGAACACTGCTCGTGTTGGTAGTTAACTATTAAAAACAAATCAATTCACTTCTCTTTTGTCGATTGTTTTGTAAATTTGATTAGACGAAGTGATCTTGTCGGCCATTCATTAGCACAAATGAGTCAAGTGCACTGCACTTGTTGGCCGATTAAATAAAATTGATCTAGTATATTGTTGGTTTTAGCGACTTATTCATAAAAAGTAATCATGTGCACAGCTTTTGTTGGCTGACAATTAATAAAAACTAATCAGGTGCACTTGCTGTCTGACGATGGTTTTATTACTAAAACTTGATTAGGTGCACTGCTCTCTTCGCTAATAATTGGTACTGCAAGGCTAAAAAATTTCGCATAGTATCAGCTGGAAAGTTTTCGATTTGGTAGTTTTCCAGTCAGGTGGAAATTTTTTCCAGTTCTATCGAGTTTCACAGCAGCTGGAAAATCTTGCAATTGACAAATTTTTCGCCATCTTACGGAGCCTTAACCACGATATTGGACCCAATGCCTCGTATTTGTAGCTGTAATTAGCTATCTTACTCTTTATTCTTACATGTACATACTCCTATTAATGAATTTTGCAGCACATGCTACCGGCAGTGTGTTGGCTCAAGTTTAAAAGTTTAATACTGGTCGCTTGTAGCATATCGAATTAATTTTCTACTTATGATTGTACTTCAAAAACTTTTTACCTTAACAATATTTTTTGGCCGTCCCAGTAGCTGTTTTATCTTGTAAGCTTCTGAGGTGGCCATGAATTTTGCTAGGGTAACTAAGGTTTGTGCTTTTTATTCGCTTAATACGTAATGTCAGCTTTAAGAAATTATGGCATTGTAGCGATTAGGAAATTTCGCTTGGAGTTAACTGACTTTGCTTTTCTTCAGCGCTCAGTCTTCTATGCAGAACAGGTCGCTACTGTAGTTACTTGCTTACGTAGGTCTTATAACTGGCCATTGCTTCTCCTCTGGGGACAAAGTAAAACCCGAAGTTTGGACTTTTGGTTTACCCTGAAACCACTCTCAAAGCCTAGTTTCCATCAAATTGTAGCTTAAAATACAATTGAAAAAAAGTACAGTGCCGGTGTTCTCCAACTTTCCAGAGGCAAGGAAGAAACAGTAATTTTTGTGGGTAGTAATCTCCGAAATTGCCTACAAACTAAGTGTAAAAAGTAATTTTCGGGGTCATATGTTCTAGACTTGCCTAGAAACTGGGATTAAAAAAAATTATATTTGTGGTGTCATGGTATGCCTGAATTACCTTGAAACTGAGTTTAAGGGAAGACCAAAATATGATAACGTTTTACCCCTTCGGTCGAAGCAGCCTTTATGATACGCTATTTGATACGTCTCTGACTTTGGTGGCGTTTCGTGGCTATATATACTTAATGACAGCGCCAGACAGTTTTATGTGTCTAATAATGGAGTTAATTTTGTGCTGATTGTCAGCTGTATACATGTATATACAATTTTGCAATGCAACCTTAACAAGGCAAGATGGCAGTCGACATGAAGCTGAAGGATTCTTTATACCAGAATAAAAAAAAAAACAAGTTCTGAAAAAAAACGTATTTACCATTATCAAAAATACCAAACGAGAATGGTTGCTGCCCTTCCACATTCAATATTTCATACATGCATCTCTTTTCTGACACGTATCCGGTGTATCTTGTGATAGACAAATTTGGTCGAAAGTAAATGCTTATGACCCTGAAAATATCTAACATAGGAAAGTGAAACTGAACCCTCTTAGAAGAATACGGTCTCCACTTTTATTTAGTTTATAACAAGTGCTCCATGATTACAGTACTGAAGACAGCGGTTAATGTGATTATTTTTACGCTGCTCACTATAAGTGGTTGAAGGGGTGGTCAAATAACGCGCGTGTTTTAAGCAAATCCTCTGAATGTTCTGTTATGTCCCTGTAACGATAACTGGGTTTCAGCCAAAGGAACTACCCAGATGATAGCCGCCAAGTGTGTAGGTTTAGCTAGCGTCACTAGTAAAGTTTCCGATACCTCTGAACATTTCAAGTGAACTAGCACTCAAAAACTGTACACTATTCTACTATTAAGACAGATACAGCAGCGTGCTGGGACGTTCAGCTTGGTGAACACGTACGTTTGTATGACTGCGTTTTCTGATGGAACGACCTATCGTGAAGCTGCCATCATTGAGATCTACATATTTCTGAGAAATTTATATCATCGGTGGTTAATAGAATAAGCTGGTTGAAATAAAACCTCAAGCTACACTCACTGTTGTGTTGTTGTTTCAGGTGTTTGCTTTCGACCAAGATTTTTCTGTGTCGCCCCGTTTGTACACGGGCCGCTATTGATAAAAAAAACTCAAGGATTTTCGATATGCTGGTCGTAGGACCTACTTGTCAAGTAGCAACACTGCGTAATATGGTCGTTTGCTATTGCAGGTGTGCGCTAATATCCTTCTCACCTGCCTGCCGAGAATGTGCGATCTTTGTTGACAGAAAAACCTTCCCTCGCATTCTTAACAAATCTACCAACATGGTAAGAATAGAAACTTAATTATTGCGTAGCTGCACTGGCATACCGACTGATATATTGGTACATTTTGAGTAAAAATAAGGTTTTTAACTGCATAATATCATTGAATCTACATATGGCTGCACACTAATGGGGATTGCTTTGAATCGTAAATATTAGTGGTGCAGTCGACCTGACTGTAACGGTCTTGTTTTCAATCGGTTTACAGTAGTGCTGCTGTCAATCAAATTGCATTAGTGTTACTGTCAATGTGATTGTAATGGTCTTGTTTTTAATCGGATTACAATGGTGTTGCTATCAATTAAATTGCATTAGTGTTGCAGTCAATCGGATTACAAACAGGCGATGAATGTTGTGCAGCCACACCGCTGTACCACCGCTAACGCCAGCTCGTCGAACTTTTACGTACGAAAATGTATCAATCTTAAGACATCTTTGTCGTTCGAAATCCACTCTAAAATTGTAGAGAATTTTAAAAATTTGAGGAACACTCTTGTGTAAAACTGCCAGCCCTTGTTCCGGCTTATACTTCCGTTTACTTCTTTGTTTCATGGAATTTTCTACGCGCAATTTATGGGAGATGGTAACCAAGTTTATTCTTAAAGTCTGTAAAAAAATATGTGTCTGCCTAATGACAAAATCTCCCGCCTGTAATGAAAGCTTCAGCCTGTGATATAATTTCCAGCCAGGAAAGACATCGTTTGTCAATTACAAAATTTTTTACCCCAAATGAAATACCCATTAGCCTATCTCTAGCCTCTGTGGAATGGTCATTGTAATAAAATCCCCACTCTTTCGATTAAATTTACCGTCAAATGTATAAATTCCCACTTTTAACAAATTCTCCCGCCTGTAACAATATTCCCAATGTATAACAAGATTTCCAATTCCAGTCTACAAAAATATTCCAAATTTCTAAAGATATATATTCCCACCTTTTAACAAAATCTCCAACCTGTAAAAGTATATATCCTGTCTGTAACAAAGATCGCAGCAACTTGGTGTGTCTTTAACAGTCTCCTTCGCAGCCAGGTTGGAATTGTCGTAGAAGTCTAGAATTTACTCCATGCACTCAACTGCCTGTCGTCCTTTCATGTGATATCATTACTATCTATCTGCTTATGCACCGCACGCTTCTCTAATTGTACAATAATATTTGTGTAGGCTAATTTGTGAAGTAGATGCAGAAATTTCTTATCGTGTGAGATGTAGAGCATATTTGTCCTGTAGGTAAAATTGTACTTAAAGATGAAATCGCCATCATTTGTAAAAAATAAATGGAACTGAAAGAAGCGTATTACGTCTGCTGTAAAGTTTGCTGAGGTTGCTATTGTTGGGTACTGGCATTATTATTTTTTTTTTTTTTTAGCCTCGAGTACCCAGTCTAAGTATTATTTACAGTGCTTCGAAAACACGGTACTGCTTTCTACTGGCGCTTCGTTGCATTTTCTTTGCACGAGGCTTTTCCCTAACAGAATTGTTTACTGCCCCAGAAACTATTATTGTTTGCGAACAAAATATCCATTAGTTTGGTCCTTATGTCAATTTTAGCATTTTATCTTCCTGCGACTACGTTTGTGCTATTCCCTGTAACTCCATTTCCACCAGTGGCAAAAAATACACAAAAAAAAGAGCAGAACGCTATGGAATTAGTCTTCAGCTGTTATTTCTTAGTTTATGCTTACTACGGCATGATCAAACCATTATTGGTTAATCAAGCTTGCTTAGTGCACCTTTTTTGCCGGAGAATTTCATATTTTCATAACTTAGTATAATATTGCCTGTCTGGTATAATCGTCTTGTGTAAGATTTCGATTAGGAAGTTTCCAGGCAGAGTGACACGCCGTAATGGAGTGAAGTTGAGTAGAATTTCCCAGACTAGTAAATTCACTTTCGGTCATACATTCGGTACTCGTCGAAACACGAGACCTTCCTTCGGGACGAATCTCCGCAATATCTACAACGCTCTCACTGTGGAGCTGCACCTATAAAATTATGCCGGCGTGTTAAGCCTTTAGTTTCTCGAGCACGATGGTATAACATGACCTAGAGTAAGTTCATTGCTCTGGAAACTTCTTTACGGTTTGGTACGAGATTCTATGTGTGTATAGCAGCATCAGGCTTGCGTTAGGATGTGTGAAGGTGCGTTACTCGATATTATGTTTGCTTGACGCACTGGAGTCACTGATTTTAACGCTTTTCAATAGTTCTTTTGCTAGGGGGCTTGTATTCAATATGAACTTGCAATTTTCCAAGTCTTATGAAGTATAGTTTTACAGTGTGTAAGTTATACAAGAACTGCGATTCAGGAAAGACAACTCGCGTTTGTTTCTACGTTACAATTGCAAAGATACAAGAAGTGTTATTTCGACGTTGTTTCGCACGCTTGAAGCTCTTGTTCTAATTAATGTCCTACCCGTGCTTCCTTGCGTAAAAAACTGGCTTGTTACTATGATAGTGATTTTTTTTTGTTTAGGCGCAAAACCCGTTGGTATCTTGAAAATAAAAACGTTATTTTATGAATGAAAGACTTACGAAAACACTATTTTATAAAAAATAGAGCTCCTAAAAGAAGTGTTTTGTGAATAAAAGCTTTGAAAAACTATTACCTTAATCCCAAATCTTCAAATGAACGGGTTCATCTCCAAAAAAAGACCTCTTACATCAGCTTCTTTGCACCTAAGCCACTGATTTCTCTCTGAAGCACGCCGTGCCCCGAAATGCTTGTTTGCTGGACCATACAAGCTATCAATAGTTAAATAACCTGGCCACAATTGTTGTGAATTTTACAGTTATTATTATTATTCTATGACCGAATCCTTACGTAGGGTAGCCCCCGAAAATAAAAATACCATCTTAGAAAAATATGCTAGAACTCCCCTTTGTATATCATGTTCACGCTACCAACATACATCAGTTTTTCGTATTTTGTTTGTGTGTTTTTCAAACCGGTACCGTATTTGAGAAAACGGTTTTTGCTGATAGTTGTCGGTGGCTTGAATAGGACACACGCGTGGGAAATTTCTTCACATGAATATTTTTTCAATAGGGTGCTTAAGATATGAGCCGTTCTATCGTGAATTATAGTGCGTAAGTCTTTTTAATGTGTACGGTAGTGATCTGTTAAATAGATGTTGTATTGTTATTTGCTGTACAGCTTGTCCCATACATGTATGTCTGTGTACATGTTGCTTATGTCCGTCTAAAGCTGTTGCCTTCGCCGTACCCGTAGTCTTCTGGTACTTTTCCTTAACGTACCTAATGTACTCCTCGCAAGATCTTATGTAGCTGTATGAGGCGCTGCGTGTAGTACCGAGACCACACTCTACCACTGCACGCTCAACTTACGGCCGCATGCTTAACTTGCACTTCGTCCCAATATTCACCGTGTAGGTCGGTTGCATATACGCTGTGTGAACTGAACATGCGCTCGTAAGTTGGGCTTGCGATTCTCTAGTGTTTCCCCGGTATAAAAGAGCCTAGTGCACCATTCATGGCCGATACCGACTTATTTGTTAATTGTTCTTGGCTCCCTCAAGGGGCATAGGGCCATATAGGGTTAGGTTAGTTTAGGTTCGCCCATTTTATGTTACGGGAGCAGCGACCCCAGGGGATGCTGTAGTTTACCTTAGCCATTAGCTAGGCCTTCGGTACGTCTGACTTTCGTGTCCACTTTGCTTCCTTCCCATCTCATACTCTTACTGATCTTTCTTCCATTTGTTCATCTTCTTTCCAGACTTGCTGTTCCCATGTGCGTTGATCCTGTGTGGGGGAACACCCTCGTGCATGAGTTGCACGTGTTTGTCGTCACACTACCTATGTGTCCTTTCTTCCTCTGTAATATCGCCTTTGTTGTGGAAACGGAGACTTGAACTTTTGAATATAATAATTATTGTTTCTGGAAATTATATTTCTACCTGTCGTCTTGGAATAGAGACTAGAGTCCGTGCGGACACACACAGCTCACTACTAAATGCGGCTTGCACGGCACGAGAAGCTGCATCTGTTACACCGCGCAACATGTTGCTACAGCAATCGGAGCAGCACTGAGCTCCCCGGGTACTATATTGGGATTACGTGAGGAAACATACACTGTAAAGATCCCTACTGTTCGCTATACAGCCGGCTTCGATACAGTGTAATACTAGTTTCCAATACTGTTCTTTCGTACGTGTTCTTCCCTCCCTGGGGCGGCCAAGAACTCTGTTAGGGTTCTCTCTAGGACAGATTGCAGCGCCGTGTAGACGCTCAACCTGCCTCGTGTGGACGTTGTTGGCACGTACGGCCTCGTCTACACGCAGCGCCTCATGTCTTTCGCAACTTCGAAATATCTCCTAATTTATTAGGATTATTAATTATTGCTGGGTAAGGATATCGTGATTTAGTAACTTGTTTAGTTGAGGCTAAAACTCTCCCTGATTTAACCTATAACGGCTACTTTTTTTTAAGTCGGAGGTTATAACCGTATGAGTCTGTCGAGACTGGAAAATGTATAAATTAGTGCCAATGTTTCCATTTTTATTGTATTTTTCAATTCTGCAAGTTCAAAGAGCCATCTTTGCGCAACACCAAGGCCTCTCATCCGCCACAGTTGGTCCACTTGGGGAACCAATGCTGTGACGTCACTAATGCCTGAAACCGCTGTACGTTCAGCTCGCAATCGAACGATCAGCTCCAAGTCGTCTCGAGACACAGTGAGAGCCGGTAGCCAACATAACTAAGAGGAACGTCCTCCATAAGATGAGCTCATAATTGCATACTGGAGGTAGCAGCGGGTACGAATTGCTGAAGCTGAATGTTACGGCCAGGCTAAAGTCTGGCTGACTCGCTGCTTTACTGCACGAATGGCTGTGAGTCTATGATTGGTGGGAAGTTTGTAGCAAGAATTTCGCAACACCCTGTATAGTGTACCCCGCCGTCATAAAATGACGTATGAATAATTACTTCAACAATACTCGGTCTCCTTCTCTCCGGTCTCTTCATCAAAGTGCTTTCACACACAAAGACGTACTGCCACCACGCTGGTAAATTTATAGACAGGTGGCATCTTGCGTAGCACTGATACCGTCTCGTCTTCATTCTGCTAGTCCATTTAATAATTCTGCTGGCGTCTGCCAACTTCCTTCGTCTCTTCTTCAGTACGACCGTTACGCCCAAGGAGCATCTCTATTGAAGCTCCTTGGTTGCGCTTTCTGCAGTTGATGGGAGAAAATCAGGGTATCCTTGATGCAGTCACGGGAGAGAACAACAGGAGTCAATTTAAGTTGAAGCTGCTACAGTTGGCGAGTCATAGGTAGAACATTTGCTGTCTGACTTGGACATATTTTCACATTTAGTAGCCCACATATGATAGGGATCTGAGACATCCTCGAAGAACAATATTCTAGTTCTGCGAAATTTCCACAGTTCCAGCTAGTATATTCAGGGCGTTATTTCAAGGCCCGATTTTCTGCTTTCATGTGATCGTACGGCTGGAGAGGGAGAATTTGAATAAAGTTGTATACCCCCGTGCTAAATGATGACAAATTTTTGCACTTCGATCAATACGATAACTTGGACAATTTTGTAATTTGTCGATTGTGTCTTCGGCTTTAGTAATGTCACAGCACATATTACGCCTTTGTTATTGAAATGATCCTTGTTGCCGTGGGAGACCTTGGCATTGCACTTCCTTTTCCATCCTACTCAGTCCATCCTTCGCTTCCTTCAGCCCAACTCAAACGTCCTAAAATGGACACAAATAGTTCCAGTAAGATTAATAGCAGTAATTTTAATAAGTGACTTCTTGCATCTAATATTTGCCATTATGTAATAAAAAACAATAAAATAAGTAGATACATCGAAGAAGTAGAGCGACTCGGACTACAACTTCTCGGTGTCTGATCTCCTGACAGGAACTCTGTGTAAAGTATGTAGTAAATTCATCTTTGTTTGTATATACTTTCTGTTATTTGTGGTGTCATTTAAGTGTCTCACTTTGAGCTGTTTTACGATTCTCTATGTACTGAATACAGTCCTGCATTTCGCGCGGAACTTTAGTGTACTTTACATTTTGTTTACGTTTCACTCTTCGATTTCGGTGTACCGTAGATGTTTGCTTTGATATGTAAAAACATATATACTTAGCTGTTAATATTAATGGTATATAACTCAATTTCGCTCAATTGTTTCCTGCTTGTCACTTTAAACAATAGAAAGTATTGAGAGTTCCGACGAGGTGAAACTGTTACCTCGTACTTGATCATTTTTGGCTGCGTTCGTTCGAAACTTTAACCCTATTTTACTGAGGCTGTGGGGTTTCGCTACAAGAGTTCCTTCCCCTATTGTATCGCATGGAGAAAATGCCCTTGCGTAACCCAACTAGAATAGGGTTAGGTAAACTGGCATAATTCTCAGTCTGTGTACATAATGCCAGACCACATTGAACTTCCGAGTGCCCATTCAACTCACAGCTCGTCCCGACGCGCAATGAAATACGGTAGCATGAACGACGTTCAAGCTGAACGTCCACCTATAAGTCGAGCGTACGATTACACTGTGTGGCTTCGGCATTACCCAGCTCCTTATGGCAGACAAGGAGCCGACTGTTTCTTCTGCGAGTTGTTTCCCAATATCCATTCTTGAGACGCCAGCCATCGAACCGGTTGCTATGGTAACGCGGTTGTTGCCGAGTTTCCCTGGGAACCACAATCCCTGAAGTAATTGAACCAGTTGGTGGAAATTGCGCATGTGGTAATTTACCTGTTCAGGGCTTTCGTTCACGGCACTGATTGCTCGCGCGGTATATTAGGCATTTCTATTTTTCAGCTCATGAAAATAATTTAATTTATCTGAACGAATGAAAGTACAGAAACACTCAAAAAAAATACCCAATCCGGGAATTATCTGATGGCAACGAGATACGTCAGCCAACGCTACCTTAGAGGTATGATAGTTTGCTGTCTATGCCATGTAATAATATTAACTATTGCTGTGTTAGGTAGGAAGTTTATCACTAGAGAAAGATGGAACACAAAAGAAATTGTCGTGGGATTGGAGGACACCCCCAACCGCAGTACGGCCCGTGGTTTCTTGCCAACTACTGTATAAACAATTTTCTACCCATATAGGGTAGATACGAGTTCTTATTAGAGGTACTACAAAATTGTAAGAGAGAGAGAGCTAGGCGTAAATTTTTTCCGTAACGAAAAGCATTGTTGCTCCGCAAAGGCTTTAAGCATAATTATAAGCAAACTTAGAAACTTAGTAGTCATTGGCCTAAAGTGTGTAGTTATAGAACGTTTTCCTTGAAATCTATATTTGATCTCTTTCTTGTTGTTATTGCTAAATATTTATGCCGTTAGTGAACATAACTGATCTACATATCGTTGCGAACGGGAAGCTTATTTGCAAGCTTCTTCTTGGAAATGTAAAAGGTAATCATCTGATGCGTATGTAAGTGGCTTATGCTAGCTTTCACAGTGCGTGATATCGGATGACGCTAGCTTCTTCTGATGTCAACTTCCTCAAATTCTTCTAAGAACGCAGCGGTGACATCGTTTGCTCGTCGTACGGTCAAGCTACGGAAGCAGGTGATCCTAACATTGCATAGAAAGGTTTCCCGCAAATCTTTCCGAAAGGCTGGTCGACTCTCGATCAACTTTTCTGAAAGCTTGTTCGAAAGAGAACTGCTCCGAAAAGTTAACCAAGAGTAACTTTTCCGAAAGGTTGGCCCATGAAGAGTAGAGTTGGTGTTTGTGCTTCGCCCTTAGAAGAACTGGATGAAGACACTCTGGTGCATGCTTTACTCCGCGGCAATTTGCTTTCGACGGATGAATTGTACATTGATCGGTAGTAGCAACTACAGGTGCAGCAGTCTTTGAGACTTATATAGGGAGGCATGGAGTAAGACGGGAGGGAAGACAGGTATGGGCAACAGGTAAGGCTTGAAGGATGGAGGTACACACATGCTGCAGAGCAGCAGCTAGTTGTGGGACATAGACTTCTTACTTTTTTATTCTCTAAAAGTATATATTACATTTTATTTTAATAATATTCTGATAGTCTGTTACAGTCTGCATAGTTTTAGGTTGCTCTACGTTTGCCCACATTATCTTAACAAGAAAGTGCACAATCTAACCATGTGTATCATTAATTTCCAAAAGCCCTTGTAATTGTTTACCGTCGAACGAAACGCTGTTGTTTGACGCTGAAACGTTCCTATCGTAGTGGCAGCTGAATACTACTCCAAATTCGTAATACAATCGAATTCTTTGAACTCGTTCTAAACAGCAGAAATGGTTTATACTGATTGTGCCGTCCTCCTGTGAAAGTTTCGATGCATGTTCGTACATTTTATTTTCGATATGATCAAGAACAAGTTACCAAGGGAAGGCCGCTGCTTGTAAAAAGGTAACGAGGTGGGAGAAGCGGGGGCCCATTGTACGGCGATTCCAAGTGCAGAGAATTTAATTTACAGAGCAACACAAATTTCACGCTTTCGTACTTATGACTGAGTTTATGATATGTTTCCCACGTATGACATATAGCATAGTCTATGTCCCACTCATTATATTTCCTATAGTTTTTTATATATTTCCGTATTACGTCACACGATGTTTTTCCCGATCACTAAATAATCCACTCACAGTTTATATCACACTTTCCACTTACTATGCATCCCACATTCGGTGTTTACGGCATTTTCCGGAGTTTATAACATATTTCCCATGTATTACACGAAGCGTATTTCCTGCTTATAACGTACCACGGATTTTTATTCTAAGTATTGTTTTTCACCCCTGTCACATTTATATCCCCCCCCTCCCCGCACTGCGTTTTCTTCGTTATAAGCACCAGCGGTCTATGCCATGTTTTCTTTTTTAGGCACGGAATAGCAATGGTTGAAAAACCCTGGAGTCAAATTTCTTTGTTCATCAAGACGTTACGGATGGCTATACATTTTCTGATTTACCTGCCAAAGCAGCCTACAGAATTCCCGTTCGTTTGTGTCATCGTGCGGGGATGTTTGAGATAATCTTGACGGCTCTGCCTTTGTTGCTGCGGGCACTGGTAGCTTTAAGCAATTTGTAAACAGAGTGAATCTGTGTGTTTTCATTCTTTCTTGCTTTCTTTCTTTCTTCTCTTGCTGGGCTGGTTGCGTGGGAGCCGGTGGATAACATTATGGAGTTTCCTCCATTCTCACGTCACCAGTCTGGTTAATTTTTATGATAATTATAATATGTAATCATATTTTCCAACTGTCTCAGATATATTTCGATCTTTTTCGACTGAAATATTTAGCACTAATTTTCATTATTCTAATTATGTGAAGGGACATCCTAGCCGAAACTTTGGAAGACGTTTTGCCGACAGTGTTGCGACGTTGAAAGATGCGTAGAGTTTGTGCATATGATGTATCTATTTATACCATGCAGTGGGTCGTCCTTCAGGTGGAAGAAGTAGAGTTCAGTGATGTACGTACGTGCTCCGCAATTGGTGCTGGTAGCAGAGAAGATTTTAAGATGTGTAAGAAGAAATATTGCTGCTGAATGCCATTAGTATCTATTCTGGTGATTTTATTCCATATTTGTAAAGGATTATCGCACTGAAATATAACCTTTTCTTAGCTAACACGGAGTGTTTTTATTAATTCCTTCGTCGTCGTATCACTTACGTGTCTGACTCTCAGCATTTACTGGGTTGCTATCGATATCCAGCGTATCTGGCGCCCAAACGGTACTCAGAAGCGTGTCTGGTGCCCAAACGGCACTCGGAAGCGTGTTTGGTTCACGATTTTCAGCTCGTGTCTGGCTCCCTAATAACTTTACAAAGTGTGTCTGGCTCCCTAATAATAACAAGTGTCTGGCTCCCGCTCCACCCTATAGTACAGAGCCAAGCTGCCTCTACACATACACTCAACCGCCACCTGTGGCCGCCGCTTGCCCAACCGATCTCTCTCTCTTACACACGCACAGACACACACCTACACCAGCAGCAGCAGGCCCGCAGCTGTAGTGCACCAGTGAACTCAGTCTCCACGTTGTATTCGTACGAGCGCCTCGTACTTGCTGGTGCTAGGCCGCTTATCTCCTTTGTTTCCAACTGTCCCACGCTTTTTTAATACCTGATACACATATACTCAACGTTCAGCACACAAGAAGCGATAGACCGATCGTCCACCACAGTCACCCTGGAGTGCGCGAAGTGATGGTGGTGCGTAACAAGGAACTGCAAAGCCACGTTCAGCTGTTCAACTTATTATCTTCCTGGTCAGGTGGCGCGAAGGACCCTCTCTGTCCTGCAGAACAGCTCCGCCTGTCCTTTTGCGATGCAACGGGGCTCCCACCATCGGCTGTGCCTTTTGGTAGAAACTCAGTGATGGTGAAGCTGTTGCGGCAGCAGGCAGTGAGTCTTTGAAATCGACGAAAACGGTCGTGAAAGAGCGCTTTGTGTCTATGTGAAAAGGTGGGCGCGACATCGCCAGTAGAGTGTGAGTCGCCAAGTGGGCCAGGGACGCGTGCAACCGAGTGACCTCTGACCCCATTACAGTGCCAGAGACAGAGCCAGTCACAACACTGGATTACGTGCCCGAAGAAGACTCCGGACCCTCCAGCGGGTGAGTCGAACTGGTTTATATCAGATTCGTTAAGCAAGCAAAACCCCACACGCTGAAAAATATCTAGTTCTCTTAACCCAAAACCCTTCTACCAAACACTTTCGGATGTGACGCGCATCAGCCTAACACAGTTGGTTGTGATAACCAACGAAGACATCTCTTGGTTTCTTGATGAGTTACTCGATGCATTTACTAGAGAGTTCTTTGTGTTCACAGGAAGTCCTCGTCATAGGTCATACTTGGTTTAAGCAGTTTTTGTATTATCTAGGTTAGTATTTTCTTTTTTCAAGGCATTGGGGATAGGTATCTAGTCTTGATTTACAAGTACCTGTTATGCCGAGGTCAGATATGCATTCGCATGAATAATTTGAAGCGAGCATGGGTAGCTCATTCGTCGTTTTGAAATATATTTTAACTCGATAGCATAGATACGGTAGCTTGAACGACATGCGAGCTGCACATCCTCGCATCGCGTTGCACGTGCGGATGTATAGTGTGGTCCCGGCATAACGAACACATGGAGCTGAAGGTTTCGAACCTTAATCCAGATTTGCATCGACCGAGAGCGACCAATGACGGAGACTTTCTACTTAATGGTTGCGACGAAGAACTGGCTTATTTGGTACTCATAACGAAATGTGTTTAACTAACACGTGTAGTTTACCCAAAAGTTTCTCTGAAAGTGCGGCGGCATGTGTTTTGACACAAATGTCATCCGCCTCTCAAGAATGGTGCCTCAGTCACCACCGTAAAAGTGCTTACTGCTATCAAGAACCGCTTAAATATTGACTGCATTTCTGGTTACTACAGAATAAAGCTGGTTACCGCTTGCACATTTTCTAGGCTGCGGTTTTCCAGGTTTTGAGGTTTCGGTACCATCCTCCCCCCCTTCCACAGCTGGTTGAGGTAGCTACACGTTTCCTTCTGCTGGCGACGGTGTGGGTGTCATCGAGTGAATCGTCAAAGTCAAGTTTAGCTTAACCCGAAGGCTCAATTGACATGTCCGGAACTGCAAACAAAAGCCTTGGCTTTGCTATTTTGAATCGTATTACAGGTTCTGACAGCAGTCCGATTACACTTGGAACTTCAGAGAAAACTCCATTTTACGTTATAGGACTAGGTTTTCAGAAGTCACCTTGGTAATCGGGTAAAAGTTAACGTTTGAAATTCGACTTAACGGGCCGACGCCACCCTCCGTGTCTGATGTTCCGACCAAGTCAAATTTCAAAGGCCTAATTTTGCCATCCAATCGCTGAGGCCCTGTTTCTTTATGAAAAACATTTATATTATGTTATCGAAATTAGTGTGATGTTTCTTTCTCCGAAAATTGGCCGCATTTTTATTAGTCTATATAAAAGCTCTTTCGTAATTTGTTGACCTGTTGAAGCTAAATTACTTTTAAAATTAGATTTATGAAACGCTATAACACAAACAGCTGTGTATTCACGTTTGCGGAATTTAAATTACAATATGAATATTGCGAATTTACCTGCATCATGGATAGGCATAACAAAAGTAGTGAGTGTCTCTGAGACACTCTGCATACATATATACATGGTAAGCACTCAGCACATCTAAATTTCACACCCTGAAGGACTTCAAAATCTCCACGGAATTTCTTTGAAATGCTAATGTATGTCGGAGATGTAAAGTAGTTTCGTAGACCCTAAAATGTGGGAATCATCATGGTTGCGAGGACGCTTGGTAGAAATTTCTTATTTCTGCTTGAAGCCTTTCTCGGAGGCTTTAGCCCTGTTAATGCCAGACTGTTCTACCTTGCTAGAAATGCTTATATAATTTACTGTGGAGCAGCTTAGACGGTTTGCTGCAGACGTTTTAGAATGGTACCAGCAAATGTCTTACACTCTTCGGCACAGCTATGAATGATCGTGCAATGATTATTTATCAGTTTCTTGATAACGTGGGTCTGTAATATAAAGTGGCTGTAACCAGTTCCTTACCGGTTCACAATGACAGTTCTTTGCTGCTTTTAAAGTCTTTAAATATAAATATCTATAGAATAGAGATTACAGAAATCTTAAAAAAAAGTATACATGTACCAAGCAGGTTAGATTTTCTTCGGCTATCAGAAACTGATGTATCATTGTGCCCTATATTGTAATCTACTATAAAGGCATAGCTGAGGGAAATCCAACGTCGAATGTAAAGATCCCACCATCTAATGAGAAAATTGATATTCGTTTTTTGCTGTGTAACGGTTTCGTTGATGACTTTATGCATTTCGTCAACGTGTTGGAACTACTTCTTCTTTGCTCAGTCTCCTCCTGGAGACGTTGAAAATGTGGCACAGAAACTGGTTTTAATTTCAGCCCTGAACTCTTCTTTAACCGGGTGGTATTATTTTGCTTCAAGGGCTCTCTGCCCTATTGTTTTCATACCTGAAAATATTCTTATGTGTAACGAGGTAACACAGCCGGGTTAAGATAGGGTTAACCTTTTAATTCATAACTTTATTTTATCTTCTCGTAAGAGGAACTCTATTTTGTATATTTCATATATGATGTATACGCCATTAAATAAAACGTTTATACTCACTGGAATCATTCGGTCTACTTTCAAGTAGTGCTTTGCTTGCGAAAATTTCTGTTTGATGCGGACGTGAAGAAATGGACAAGAAAATGCCCTATTCACGGCTATTGGTACCTATATGCTCCAGAGCAGTGGTTCCCTATAACAGTACAGGGTATTGCCATATAAGATCATATTACCAGAAATCGTGGAATACCTTGTAATTCTATCACACGAAACAATATCTTAGAATAAAGCAGCTCATGTATTTATTATACACAAAATACATATACAATAAGATGAACATTTTGCGTCATTTTATGCTAAAAATTCCGCGAATTTAGCTAATTTCCCTAAGCAAAAATAACAAATAAAAGGGAAACTGTCATTTGTGGGACCTTGCCTTGACCCCAAGGAAAGTGCATTTGTCGGAGACACCTATCGAGGTCAGCGTTGTTGAGCTGAACGAGTTGTCTGATTGCCCCATAAGTCCGCTGTTTTCTTGACAAGTTGCCTTGGGAAGCTTAGCCCTTCGAAAAAGTCTATATATTCTGAGTATTGCTCTTAGCATGTGTTAAATGTTTTGCAAAACACGGTCATACTATCAAAGCTTCACTGTATAATACTTACTGCTAGTTTTTCTTGCGTATTGTGAACCACTTACCGCTTTACTGCGTTTGCCCGCCGTAAACTATTTAAATGCTTCGTAACATTTTGCGCACTTGCGTATGCACCGTTGCTTGTCTATTCATTTATTACCTCCGCCAACAAATTTATATTTTTTTGTTGTATTTGTGTGTTTGTCTGTCTCCAAGATTTTTCAACAAATTATGACTGGTTCTCTACGAAATTTTCAGGGATTTTTAGTTACCTATGTTAACAGTAACAAATGATTAACTTTTGGTGGAAATCCGTCTATCCGTTTGTTTAGCTGTCTGCCTATTTTTTCTCAGTGCCATAACTCAATAAGTTATGGACGGATTTTTGTGAAATTTACATGAGTTGTTAAGTTTGTTACGAAGAGTAAATGGCCAAATTTTTATTATGATTTGTTCTTTTGTGTGTGTGTTGTGGTGTTTTATTATATGCTTGTTACCACAATAGCTCAAAAAGTTGTGAATTTATCTCTATGAAATTTACAAAATTTGTTAATAATGTTGAAAGACATAGATGATCAAATTTTGGTGGTGATTGGTTGGTCCGTTTGTGTGTTTGACTTATGTTTGCCATATTGTTTGTTAGCAGCATAACTCAAAAAGTTACCGACGGATCTTCACGAAAATTACAGAAATTATGAATACAATCAAAAGGCACAAATTAGTAAATTTTGCTTTTGATACGCAGAAAGTCATTGTTTCAGAACTAATTTGAATTTTTCGTTACCGTTGCCTCACCTGCCGGAGGTATGCGCTCTCAGAGTGCTCTCAAATTTCTTTCCTGTGTTGGGCAATGATTATTCTATTTTTCCGTTCAAGAGCTATCCGATTAATCAGTCCAGATAACTCAGAGCACCTTTAGAAGGTAGAAACATTTAACAAATCCTTTCTTCAGTTTTCAACCTTTGTGCAGTTAGTTGCCACGCTCCGCGTAATACCTCCATGCCGGTCTTACCAACATTACCAGTGTATGCATGAAGGTTTAGAGGAGTAATTACTGAAACCCTTGGATATAGTTCGAATGGCCTGACATCTCTGATCTTGTGCCAACAGGTGTCTTTCTCAAGTTACATTCAGGTAATTATATTGATAAATGATTGAACATATCAACCAGAACACGGCAGGATATGTGATACGACTAAATTCCCAAAGTCCTTCCTACAAGCGCATAGGCGTATAAGCACCAGTATTTTTCTGGTAAAAAATAGTTTGAATGCGAAACATTTTTTCGAATGGGTATTCTTGCATAAAATTCCCGAAAAGGAAGTAATAATAACTGGCAAGCTAGACCTGCACTGGATAAAAGGATGTTCTTCAAATGTGGTAAACCACTCACCGCCTGTTTATTCGCACAATATTAATAATAATTACAAACAATAGATGTGCTTTTTAATGGACATGATATGATGACGCCCAGGAATTAAGGCAAGCATTATAATGCTAACATTAAAAAGACGCACATGCATCAGTGAGCGTTATAGTTCCTTCATCCACAGATATGACGCGCAATCTTTTTCTTCTTAGCTTTTCTCCCTCTCCCATTGTTATTACTGATCCCGATCATAAAATACAATAAATCAATATACGCGTACGTATAACAACTTAACTGTGAGCGGACTGGGTGCTTCAGCTGCTATCGCATATCGCGTCGCTGATAAGCGCATGCAGAAAAAAATGGTTATACGTCCCTGTATCTCTCTGCAACTGCTGCAAACAGCCCAGGTGGAACGATAAGTTTTGACCCAGTTTCCATAAAGAGATTTTAAAATTTCTTGATTGGCTCTCTTGTAGTTTTTTACAAGAGCTGCTTAGCCGTCTGCCTGTTCATCATCACTCACACTTTCGATTACGATGGTGTAGGAGATGGGTGCTTGCAGTCCCTTAAGACCCACCAGCAGAGGGAAAAATGCCGTACGTCAGCGACCCCTGGGCATTTTACTCCCGGGATCACCCCCACGGGGTGCTGCGACCTGCCCACCCACCTATGCTAAATATATTGCGACTCTGCGCTTGAAGGATTCACGAACGCATTATAAAACTTCGAACTTCAGAATTTACTGAGCAAAATATACTTTTAGGGCAGTGATCTTAGGTACCAAGTGCTGATTAAATTCACCTTTGGTTTTGCTCGGTGTAAAGGAGTCGTCTTGTGTAATAAAAGAAGAGCATAGTTTTAAGTGATGCACATGTGTTGGTGTGATCATTTAGCAGCTATACCGCCATCATTTTAATAATTATATACGCGTATTTAAATACCCAAGACGGCCTGGCAATTACCTAATAGATAATTTTAGTAACGGGCTAGAAGGAGAGAAGTCTGTTGCTGCATACTAATGTCTGCCGGGTTGTCGGCCGAGAATACCAACTACGTATGGGCTTCTCATCGATCACGTGATGGTGTTGTGAACGTCGGCGTGAAATGCGAGAGACGGGACGAAGAGCGCATGGGATGTTGTACCATAACTTGGAGACGGAATGCTTACAATAGACGCACACTGTCGGTAGGTGTGTATTTTTGACAATGTGCTTTGTAAAATTTGATTGAATGTGCATTTACTGTGTTATATCGATGTTTTGTTACCTCTCTTACGTTTTTACCACGATGAACTTTGTTTATCTACCATTTCTGTTCAAGGTCACGTCCTATCTATGTAACTAATGTTCATTACACGGTAAAACTCTATCCAACGTTTCTCTACAAAGGAAATTGCGATGTAAGCTATCTAGCTATTACTGAATAGATGGTTTAGCTCGACCTAACATTTTAAGTAAGGTTATATTCATACAGGTAAGTTTTAAGAGAATACACATTCTCTATCTGCCCAAAATATCTACACAAGGTTATACCCATGAATCCTATATAGTTTGTACCAACGATTGAACTATATCTATGTAGGTATAGTTAATATATTAAAATATTTTAAAACCTGTTCTTCCATCACATTCACAATATAATTAAGACTATATGTGAATATATCTGCTTGTTTATTTATTCATTTATTTATTTGTTTGTTCATCTGTCTATTTTCTACCACAGTAGAAAATAACAGGCGAAAATTAGGCCAGGTTGCAGACAATGGCAAAAGTATGTTGCAACCTTATGTTTAAATGAACTTCTTCCATTGCCAACGTTGAAGTCAAAACACTGAAGATATCTGAAGCTTCTCTTAGCATCCTCATTCAGCATGATTATTTTAGTTTCATCTCGCTGATAATTTCGTTGCATAACTTCTTTTTCCAACTTGATTTTATTAGTCGATGAAACAGCTTTTCGCTGAGCAAAAAAAAAAAAAATCGACCTATCTGATAGCCTCGTGAATCCATGAAACCGAGTCGAAATCAATAATTTGAGCGATGATTGACTTCCTTCAAAATGCAATTGATCTTTTTCAGTACCAGAGAAAAAGAAACTAGTATTTTGCTGCTCAGTAGGCTTGAAGACGAGAACGGATTATCTCTTATGGCGGTTGTACACCAACGAAGAAGTTGCCTGGTCACTTGGCTTTTCAGTAAGGTGGTCACGCTGCCGTACGTAAATACAATTTATGGTGTTTCAATATCACGCTGAAACTTTACGTCATTTCAGCTTTAAACTAACTCCAAAATAGGACCAATGCCGCTTTTCACAGCGTACAAACCGGAAGATACAACTCACATTTTAGATATTCATCTTAGTGGTAGAGCCCGTGCAAGCCGAAGTCTTGCTCTTGGCAGCGTAATCGGAGGTGAAATTGTCTGTAGGTGAAGCGTTTGCGTTAGTGCGCCCCCGTTATAACATTCCTTTAAGATGGCAATTGTAGTTACAAAAGTGTAGAACTGGAGAAATATCACAAATTCTTCGCCGTCGCCGTCATATATGACGGCCGGGTGCATTTGTATTAATATAAGTGGTACATAAATGTTGCTTATATCTTAAACTAGGGTACAACCTATGATTATCAAAGCATCTCCTACTTGTATCCAAGTGTAACTTACATATATTTATGTCGCTTACATTGAACTCATTAACGCATACAACAAGCCTTTATCCCAAGACCTACACTATTAATACCCTCCCGAAAAATAGATAGCAAGCGTTACTGGGTTAAACAAGGATAAAACCCTCCCATCATTCTCGTATCTCCATAAAAGCTAAAATCCAGTGTATATACACACTAAATCTACACCATTCTGAACAAGGCTTGCAGTCTCGGGGGGAGTTGTCGCAATTCTCCCATGAAGTAACTCAATGCCCTTGCGTCATTGCTGCCCGAGTGCTATAGAGCGCCTGGTTGGTCGCCCTCTCGCCCCTGGTTGGTCGCCCTCTCGCCCCTGGTTGGTCGCCCTCTCGCCCCTGGGACCATCCTTTTANCGGCCGGTTTGGGAGCTTCGTGCAGAATGTCAAAGATCACATGTTCGCTACGCACATTTCTGCTTGCTTCTATCTGCGCATCAGTCAAGCGCAACGTCCAGTGAACTCATTATTCCTCCTGAGCAGGCTGTCAAACGTACACGTCGTTCAGAACACGCGCACATTGGTATTATTTCAATCCTAAATTTTTACAGCAATGTTATCAAGGTAAGAACTTTTGCCAGAGAACAAATAATTACTTTATCAAACACCCTGTTTTATGATACTTCTGCTTATCCCGCCGTTAGTTAGTAGCCTACGACCGCGACACTTTCATCAGCAATAGATAGGGGAAAATATTAAGGTATCCTTTATACGGCGGCCTAGGTTCTTGGTAGAAGATTCTCTGCCTGTCATGGAACATTTTTCACACTTCATTTGCACGATAAGGCTCAGATGGCATCATAATAGAGTGACAATGTATTTGTTTTGCGGAATTAACGCAGGTCCCTTCAGCATTAGATAGGGAAAAATTAGGATGATACTGGTCTGAGATATCACTTCTTCATTGATTCTGTGAATTTCAACTACTTGCTTGTTTATTTGCTTCCTTGTTAATTTATTTATTTGCTTGTGTGCATACAGAATCTTAGTTAGGATAGGAAGAAATTGGAGCGCTGAATATTTAATTTGATTGTTTGTATCCGTGATAAGGAAGATAAACCTTAGCTCGGCTACATATGAACGTGTACATTAACTTTAAAGGTGAAATGGGAAGTACAACTAGGCTACGTCACATATATATTTATTTCCCCTTCTTAGCGGCAGAGTGCTGTTATTCTTTTGTTATTCTGATGAAGCTGGTGATGGTGACCCGTACGAGCAGGATTGGACGATCAAATAGCCTGTGGTCTATGACAGCTAAATAACACCTGTTTTTTTGCCAAAGCTAAGAAGGTGGTGATGGTGGCCCAATGTATCTCGGGCCGTGTAGCATTATACTAAACTTATACTAATTTATACACTTAACTACACTATCTGTATTATACTAAAATTCAGTGAACTTTGCTTTCTAATTTATTTACTTGTGCCTTTTTTGCACACAGTTTCTTCGCCTTCAGATAGAGAGAAATCAGTGATACGGAAGTTGTAGTTGAATAAACGTGTGCATTAAATTTAAAGGTGATACGAGACATACAACTGCACTACGTCGACCTATACAGTATACATCCCCTTGCCTACAGGCAGGTGCTTGAAAATTTCTTTAAGAAGCAAAGAAGAGGGTGATTGTGACCAGTATGGGCAGTATGTACCTATGTTACGTAATTAAACCAAGGGCAGGAGTGGACGGTAAAATAGCATGTGGTCTATGACCAGCTGACTAGCACCTGTTATTTTTCGAAAGCAAAGAAAATAGTGAAAATGACGCAACGGGTCACGGGCTGTCTGGTTCTATACTAAACTGCTGTGAACACTATTTATTTACTAGTTTATTTTCCTTCTTGTTTATGTACTTTCTTGTTTGCACACAATTTACTTTATTATACATATGGAAAAGTAAACTGAGCACACAAGTTGCCCGATCATGCTGGCAAAGCAATATCGTTCAGACGTCAGGATGGGACGGATGCTTAAGGAGCATCGTAAACTGGATACCAATTGCTTTATACGTCAAATGCACAAAAGAATTGAAATTCTGAAATTTTTATTGCGTGGCCAGTATCAGCAGCTACTAATACGGTTGAAGAACAGCACCAATCTAGTGTTTTTAAAGCCAATAGGGATATTATCATTCGCTACAAGATAAGAAAAAATTCGAGAGTTGAGGTTTTATGACACTATATCAGTGGGGGATCGGTGGTGGGAGGACCCGCCTAAGCGCGGATGTATAAACGTGTATGTTAAATGAAAAGGTGATTCGAGGGACAGAACTAGAGTATGTCATGTATACATATTTATCCTTGCGTGCATACACAGACTTGAATATTCGTTTGAGACATCAAGAACCGGGTGATGGAGACCCAACGGGTAACGGGCCGTCTAATTACTTTTAAAACTTCACGCCAGGACACCAAAGGATGGCAATAACCCAAAAGTAACTCAAAGTCACACCAAGGCGCTGCTCAGAAGAAGAATCCATCTAAAAATATTCACAGCCCACTTGAACGCCTGCAGATCGACAGGGCTGAACACGGATCTCGGCAACGAACTCCATACCAGTACCATTCCGGGAATGAAACGCCGACCTAAATGATGAGTTTCACACCTAACTGTTCCCAAAGTAAAGGTTCAGCTTTGAAGTTAGTCTTTTATGCGTACTTGGATTTACTGTTTTTTGCCTCCGCCAAGGAGGTTATGTTTTCGTCGTGTTTGTCTGTCTGTCTGTCTGTTTGTCTCTTTGTCTGTCTGTCTTTCTGTCTGTCACCAAGATAACTCAAAAAGTTATGAACCGATTTGGACGAAATTTACAGGGATTGCTAGGTATGTTAGGAGGAACAGATGATTAACTTTTGGTGAAGATATGTCCTTATGTTTGTTTGTTTGTCTGCCTCATTTTTCTCAATGCCATAACTCAAAAAGTGATGGATGGATTTTTATGAAATTAACATGAGTTGTTAGGTATATAACAAAGAGTAATTGCCCAAATTTTGGTAATGTTCCGTTTGTTCGTTCGTTCGTTTGTCACTGTTTTTAAGTTTATGCTTGTTAGCACAATAACTCGAGAAGTAATCAATGGATCTTTATGAAATTTAAAGGGGTTGTTAGTATAATTGAAAGACAATAATGATTAAATTTTGGTGCCGATTGGTTTGTTCCTTTCTATGTTTAACTCATGTTTGTCGTAACGTTTGTTAGCAGTATAACTCAAAAAGCTATGAACGGATTTTCAAGAAAATTGCACAACCTGTTATTACTATCAAAAGACACAAATGATAAGATTTTGGAGTTTATACAAAGAAAATTATGGTTTCAGAGCCAATTTAAATTTTTTGCTACTGTTGCCTCGCTTGGCGGAGGTATGTGCTCTCAGAGTGCAGTAGTTTATGTATGGGGCTGCCCTGTGAACGAAAAACACAAAATCATCGGAAACTGTTGCTTTGAGAGTCTATATATTAGTTAAGCAAGTCTCGACCGTTAGTTACAGACAAACAAAGATAGCTTATAGTCTGTAGTTACTATAGGTAACGTTTTTTTTTTTTTAATTTCTATTTTCTTAACGTCTTTATGAGTAGTATCGGCGCTACATGGGTCTGTTTGTATATGGATATATTTGCATGCATGTGCAAATGTATTTAATTGTCTGCGTCTGTGTAATTTCTTCATATAGTTTCCGCTGAAACACACTTTAACGGTAGAAATAGACATACAGTACGTTCAATATGTGGATTAATGTAGTTAATATTTCCTATGAATATTAAGCAGTGTGAATAGTACAGACTCTTACAACCCAACTTCAACCCGCGAAAATTACTTCCTAGTATTCAACTGGCTTCTATACTTTTGAGATAAATATTTTTTTGCAACCAGTTTGTTTCGATATACTCCAAGGTACTGCTGAAAATTTGAATTTCATTTTTTTCGATAATATTTATTGAAACCTCAACAAGAAATACACACTTGAGAGAAGGTACAAAAACCACTCGACTTCAAACACTCAAAGAACACGCCGTAGCCTCAAACCCTTCTAGAGTTTACAGACTATTCGGGCAATAATTACATACTACATTATCACTACTACACTGCCCTTACATAAGGACGGGCACGATATATTCAGATATATACTTACAGGGCAGCGTAACAATTTTATACCAATGATTAATTTGGTACACTGGACGAGCGCATGCTATGTTGCAAATTTTTCTATCATTTGAATTTCTGTTCACGTCTTTAATCATAATGCACTCGGTGCATTTTTTTGTAGGCGATGATACATGACGCTGAGCAGAGGTGATATATTTTCCACTTTTCGCTTCTGCCAAAATTTGATGCCTGTATCCAAAATAAAGTGCTGGAGGCTTCCGGGGACTTCAAAAAGGTAATTTCCATTTTTTAGGTGTTGTTGACAGAGAATGAGAATAAAAAATTTAGGATTTTGCTCACATGATATTCTGCTCCCCTAAACTTTAATTGGCATCGCTCATATTTGTTCATTAAATGAAAAATAAAACCCGTGGGGCGTAGGTGTCATGCATCTTTGACAGTAAAATGAGTACAGTACGCAAATATAACGAAGACTTTCATCATATCTTTACCATCACTTCTAACGGCCAAGTACACAAGTCGTAAACAACTGTGTCGCTCGGTTCACACGACATTATTTTGCCCTTCGTTCACGCTTCATGTCCCTACAAAACCAGCCGACAAAATATGTTAGCAGTGAAGTCAGTTTGCTCACTAAGTGTCACTAGGAAAGTTCCAAATATCTCTTCATATTTGGGCTGAATGGGAACTTGGAACCAGTGTACTTTTCTGTTTAAACAGACACTTCAACGAATTTCAGCGCTGGGAGGTATCAGTGGAGTTCAAACGACTTGCGTGTGAACCCGTCTTTACCATCTATCGTCCTCGTGTCACCATTTAGGTTTTAGGCAGTTCCGGAGTATGGTGATCATGTCACCCTGTTTGGCTCCTGAGTAGCTCTAATGGTGGGTGCACACTAATGCAAAAGCTGCCCAGTCGCGCAACTTTTCCTTTCGGCGGTCACGTTGCCCTGGCTACAACCAAAGGCGTTTGAACGTAACATTACTAAAGGTATATGTCATTTCAACTTCATATTAACTGTAGGTAGTTGCACATTGTATAAGATGTCATGTATACAAATAACATATACAGTATGTATCCTATGCCATTGCATTCTGTAGAAGTTTCCGTTGTAGCAATACAGTGTTGTATTCTAAGATTGTGTGAATTGTAACTTCACCTACAATGCCTAGTATTAGCATCATCTTAACGATATCCTTTTAATCAATTGTTCTAGACTAGAATGATTGTTCCCCAACTTAGCTGTGCTTGGCACCCCTGAAAGAGTTTTGCTGTGTACCGTACTTGGACCCCTACAAAAAAAAATAAAAAACATACAATGCCTAATATTAGCATCATCTTAACGATATCCTTTTAACATTTGTTCTAGAACATTTGTTTCCCACCTTATCTATGCTTGACACCCCTAAAAAACTTTGGCTGCGTGCTTGGACCCCTACAAAATTAATAACTCATATCATGACGAAGAATTTAAACCATCTCAATTTACACCACAAATTCAAGTTTATTTCTGAATGACGTTGAAATAATCTAAGATTTCACTGCCCTCCCTGACTTGACAGCTCATCTCGCAGGGATGCGGCCACTCCCGGTTGGGGACTCCTGCTCTAGAATGATTGATTTTGCTGTTTCCTGTTTCCACTGTCGTGCCATGTGCAACTTGAAAAGCATTGTCTAATTGCCCCTCTATGTTTCATAATATAAGTATTGTACTTTTTGTATTGAATTAGTATTAAGAAAACGAATACTTCCACGCGTTGGAGAAAAAATGATGTTATTATTGACTCAAAAGTGGGAGGTATACTCAAAGCTTGACCATGCCGCTTTTCATATAGCGTACAACCTGCAAGCAACGACTCATATTTTAGAGATTCCTTTTAGTTTTATATCGATGCGTAAGCCAAAGCCCTGTTTACGTCAACTTAATCGGATGTGGAATGTGGCTGTGCAACTTTGGCGTTGGTACGCACCCGTCCTGTGAGTTGAAGTTGTTACATGCTCAAGACGTCGCAGATATGTTCCGCTGCGCGGACAAAACACTTCCTGATATCTCTTAGCTTGCACGTGCATTGCGGCAGTAAATTCAATATTGCTGATATATAATAGAATGACTCTACTAGCGGCACTAAACCCTGTCATTTAGAGCGGCAATTCTTGGAATCTTCAGGTGACAAAAACTGGTCAAACAAACACGACTGCGCGTATCCGCTGCTCGATAGCTGAGATCTTCCTGACAGCGACCGTTGCATTCAAATTCCCGGAAGGCTTTCAAACGTTTGCTCAACAGACGACGCTGCCTGCCGGTGAGCGGGTCCAACATTTATCTTTGTTCCGCCAACCGGAAGACTTAACGAAGAAAAAATAACTGAATAATTTGAGTTTGTAGTACCAACGCGCTATAGGTACCTGGCATACTCGGTGCGCCATTTAGGTGAGCTCAGTGACTAGTATTATTTGTCGTTTTTGCTTTACGTCCAGTGAATCCTACCTACGTCTTTATAATTTACTGATACTTTCAATAATCACTCAGGGCGGGGGGTGAGTTAGGAATAAATTAAATTACATTTGTGATTCTACGCGTCATAAAATTCTTTGAGCCGCGCTCAGGTTCACGCGCCGCAATTTTTTTTTTTTTACGTGCTACAAAGTGTTTTAATACTTTCTCTTGTCCATGCAAACGGGGTAAAAGTGCACCGCTTTCCGAGTTCTATTTCTCTGCAAACTTGCAGAGACGCCCGAAACTTTGCTGTAAGGAGTCTTGCTGAGCGAACTGAATTTACGGCTAATATTTTAGCATTCTTTTCCGTGAAGTTACAGTTACGTTTGCAGAGACGCCACAAAATGTTCAAATATGGTACTGCGCACAAAGAACATGAGCCTACTGTGTGAACCCTCCTTTAGGTACCTACGAAGGAAAGGGATCAGTGTACAGGGAGGTGGTACATATGCAGCCCAAAGGTGGGCACCTCCCGTCAGTAGTGGTGCACCTGACCATAATATATATAGAGCTGATGGAACTTACCTTGAGTTCGACTCTCCTTTTAAACTATATTATACAAAATTGGAACCAGTTCCCACTGTACAAAATTAAAGTTCAGAACCCTCGAAAGGCTAGAAAAGAAGAAGGTAAAAATATCGTGTCATCTTTCTTTCAACGAAACGTGTCTCCGAAATGATTTGCTTCCCACATACACGAATATCTTATACATAGCCTATACAAACTTAAATTTTCAACGAAAACATTATTACCTCTCTCACTTCGTTCGCGGGTGATAACAATGGCTTACATATACAATGCAGCATTTACATGTGGAGTTGAACCGCTCCGTGGTATTGATATAGGCTAGCCTAACAGTGATTCCCAACATTTTCTAAGTCTATAGCCTCTTCGAAAACTTTTACGATGTTCTCCTGCCCCTGCAAAAATAACTCATCTGATGATAGAGAATGAAATTTAAACAAAATTTGTGGGCAGTTTTATGTTTCCAGCTTGATTTTATTTAGGATTTTGCACACTCGGAAAGCGCATCTCGCACCCCCAAGTGAGTGCGAGTAGGTACCTTGGTTCAAAACCCCTGCCATATACGTATTGCTTGTACCTAACAGCTACCGTTTGCACAGCTGTGGCTCGATTGCTTTTGTTTAGGCGTCAATTTTTTCTTTTAATGTCCCATGCGCTTTGTTTGTGAGTAATCCAGGAGGCACAGCAAGTGCTAGCCTCCTTTATTTCTGTAAAGAAAAAAATATCCCATGCGCGTTGATCCTGTGTGGGAACACCTTCATGAACAGGTTCCCCATTTCTATAATCATAGTATATGTCCCTTGCTTCTCCCTCTATTAGATCACCATTGTTGTGAAAATTGAGGCTATAAATATTCAATATAAACATTTCTTTTTGTATAACCTCGATGCATGCAGAAGTTTCATTGCCCGGTAAAATTCGCTTTTAGGATCATCACGCATTTTCCATATTTTGAAGTCCTATATAGGTAGAAGGACCCATTTTGAGACGTTTTCCACGAATGACGTTTTTGCCGCAAATGCATACTTTTCGAGATATTGGACTTTGAATTTCCCATTACGATCCGCCATTACGGCCGTGTCGCGCGATCTAGCGGCAGGTGCTTTTCCAACATGGTGGCATAGCGCGTATTGCTTTACATTTTTGGTATATTTCTCAGAAGATATTAGCAGAACCAGGCCTGGTCTCCTAACCTATACGAGTAAGAGCCACGTTGTTGCCGGATAAAAGTATAGCAAAAACAAAAAGGATGGGAAATTCAAATAGCTATCTCGAAAAGTGGGTAAGCACTTGGGACGGAAACGTCCTTCAAAAAAAGTCTTAAAATTGGTCCTTCTACCTATATATGACTTGAAATATCAATTATGAATGAAGGTTCAAGATTAAAATACCTTACCTTTCTAGTTTTGAAGTAACTCAATTTCGTCTGACAATTTCGGTAATTTAGGATTTTATTTTCCTCACTCGAAAAAATTACACCATGATCAGCTAAAAAATTCAAAGCAGCATCATCATCGTGGTGAAACTGTTCGATACAGTCGAAATATTCCAGGGGGCAACAGGCACAAGCACCATCCATTGCAATAGCAATTTCTCAACTGTTCACATGTCGCAGCGTCGCGCCGGGGGGGGGGGGGGGGGCGGTCGTAATTCTTTTTCGTCTTTACTATTCTTACGTAAGTCATTCTTGAAAAAATATCTTTAAAATTAGTCTTTCAACCTTAACAATGCTGCAAAAATCAAAATGTCATAGAATTATGAAGAAAAATTTGTTCTGCTTATAAAGCTACTAGGCCTACTAAAAATATATAAAAACCAGTGTACAGCGACCGCGCGTTGCGCCGCCATATTGTTCGACAAGCTGCCGAGATGTCGGACGCTAATAAAAACTTCAAAGTCAAATATCTTGAAAACTAAGCATTTGCCGCAAAACGTCATTCGTGTAAAACGTCATAAAATACGTCCTTCAACTTATATATGACTTCAAAATATCGAAAATGCGTGATGGTCCTAAAGGCGAATTGAACCCATTGCCCTATATCTCATCTCAAATTTTCTTCAGGAACGTTACCCCTAGTCTTGCTTGCTGCATCTCCCCTTATATATTGCTTGTAACGTCTGTCATTTGCACCATTATAGCTTGATTGCTTTCGTTTAAGAGTCAATTTTTCTTCTTTTTGCATAATCTCGATGCATGCACGACTTTCGTTTGTCTATCACATCTCAAATTTTCTTCAGAAACGTTACCCCCAGTCTTGCTTGCTGCATCTCCCGCTATATATTGCTTGTTACGGCTGCCATTTGCACATCTATGGCTTGATTAATTCCGCTAAAACGTCAATTTCTTCCTCTTTCTTTAATCTCGATGAATACACAAGTTTTATTCGTCTATCTAATTTCAAATATCATTTAGAATCGTTATCCACAGTGTTGTTCAATGCTCCTTCTCCCCTATGTTAACGTTCCCAACCTTATCTGAGCCGGGTAGCCCTAGAAAACTTTTAATATGTTGTAGCACCCTCCAAACACAATAGCTAATCTGATGATAGATAAATAATGAAATATAGCTATACCAAATTTGTGAACCGATTAATGCATCCAACTGTATTTTATCCAAGGTTTCCCACTCCCAGAAGATGATGCATGCACCGACAATGGAAACCCCTGTGATGCTACTTTATACCGATCTCAAAAATGATCAATTTCTGACTGCTGCAACTTATAAATTCGTGTTCAGCGCATCAATATCTACTAGAACAATTGTTTGAGGAATCTATGAAGGCGGCAGGCAAATATTTACCCTTATTTTATTACAAAAAACATTACATTGTTTAAGGATTCCTAGCTAGATTTTCTGACGCCATGACATTGCCGAATGCAATTTGATATTATTCGCATTATTTTCAATTACTGCATGAATAATTTAAAAACTATGTCAGTGAGCGTTATGCGCACAAAAATTCCAAGTGTGCTGATCTCACTTGCACAGTCCGGGGCATAATTAATTATAGGTTATACAATTGGGTTAATTAATCCTTTTTCTCATCAGTTAATCTGCCTCGTGGGAATAGCACTATTTGAAATGCTGTACATGCAACATAGACCAGTGTATTCGAGAAAGGGTTAACTTCGATCATCGTTAGGTTCGCCCATCCTATGTTATGGGGAGTAGCGCCCCCAGGGGGATTGTGTAGGTTACATTAGCTATTAGTTAGGCCTTCGGGACGTCTGTCTTTCGTGCCCACATTGCTTCCTTCCACTTTCATACTCCTACTGACCTTACTGTTGTCTGTTCTTCCTCTTCTTTCCCGACTTGCTGTTCCCATGCGCGTTGATCCTGCGTGGGAATACCTTCGTGCATGGGTTCCACGTTTTTTCGACATATAATGCACATGTTTCTTCTTTCTTCTTATTTTTTGGGATCGCAGTTAACACTGTCGGTATAGGGAGACTCGAGCTATAGTACATAATGACAAATAGAGTTCTTGCGGAAACGCGCAGCTCGTATCATTGCACAGCCTTCTCGACAAGGGTGAAATTAAAAAGCATTAAACCGCCAAAAGAGATTGCTCAATAGTTATGCGGTATCACAAGAGTATAGCCCCACGCTGTACCTGTCTTCAATACTTTCAATACAGCACATCTCCTGCGTCGCTGCAGCAGGGATGTGTTCATGCTTTCATCCCGAGATCCCGGTTGATTGTGGGACTTTTCTATTCTATTAGGACGCCACAAAATTTCGTTCTGAAGCTTCAGTCGTATATTATGAAGCAATTCAGGCACGAATAACTAATCAAATAGTGGCAACCTGAGGTTACAAGGCTGATTAGAAGCAAAAAAGTTCACATATCTTGCTATCTTTTAATGTGCCCTGTACCGATGAATATTCTGTATTCAGTGACCTGGCAATATACGTAAGTGCGCAAATTTACTTATTTATTTTGCTCATAATTCGTCATATCTGCACCACTTCTGAACGGTATGGTCTTTTGTGAGTTACTTTCACGGCAGCTACCGCGATTTTTTCTTTCTAACTCGAACTTTTCTGGCTGCGGTTGGTGATAAGCGCACCAAATGTAAATAAAAGGCTCTGCGAGTAGTAGAACAAAGAACATTGTGATGAGACGCAATTATACGCATTGCAAGCTTTGCAGTAGCGCGCTTGCTGCAAAATTAAGTGATTGACAAAGCACTTCGATGATTTTCGAATGAGGTGCGGGTGGCGCTATGGATGCCACTCGATGCGCATAGAGGTCAGTCGGCGAAACTTAGCGATCAGCCGGAGGGCCTGCTGTGAGCTGTCTCCACAGTGCGTGTAACCAATAGGCGCTGCGCTTTTAAACTGAGGCATGAAAGAGTCTATCAACTATCTATCACTATCAACTATCTATCACTATCAACTATCGATCACTATCAACTATCTATGCACTATCAACTATCTATCACTATCAACTATCTATGCACTATCAACTATCTATCACTATCAACTATCTATGCACTATCAACTATCTATGCACTATCAACTATCTATGCACTATCAACTATCTATCACTATCAACTATCGATCACTATCAACTATCTATCACTATCAACTATCTATGCACTATCAACTATCTATGCACTATCAACTATCTATCACTATCAACTATCTATCACTATCAACTAT
>LQNS02004412.1:11153684-11174963 GCA_001587735.2 Parhyale hawaiensis | reverse complement strand
CAAAAACTAAGCATTTGCGACGGAAACGTTATTCATGTAAATTGTCTTAAATTGAGCCAATTAACATACTGAAAGCAACAAAAACCCAAAAAAACATGTGTAAGTGAAAGTAAAATTTTACCGCAGAGTGTAGTGGAACAGCTGGACGAGAAACTGTGAGATGTTTCAGGTTATTAATTGTTCAGGGTAGACGGATGAGCTCCCCCATACACGTACGGCTCTGCCTTAATATCCTTGCACTGATGCAGCGGGCAACACAATTACCTTGCGTGCTTGCGTTGCTTTTAGCTGTTTGTGGCTTGGTGGTATGAGTGGCGGCGTGGTAATCTTTAGGTCCCCGGATCGAATCCTGACTCGAGTCTTTGTATTTATTCTATTTAAACACAAGGGTGGACGGAGAGCCCCCTGTCTGGATAATACCAGGTGTTGACTGGACGAGAAACTGTGATATATATATATATATACATATAGGCCCTACATATAAACTTAAATCTTCAACGAAAACATTAAGTACCTCTCTCACTTCGTTCGCGGGTGATAGCAATGGCTTACATATACAATGCAGCATTGACGTGTGGAGTTGAACCGCTCCGTGGTATTGATATAACAGGGATTCCTAACATTTTCTAAGCCTATAGCCCCTTCGAAAACTTTTACGATGTTCTCCTACCCCTACAAAAATAACTCATCTGATGGTAGAGAATGAAATTTAAACAAAATTTCTCGGTAGTTTTATGTTTCCAGCTTGATTTTATTTACGATTTTGCGCACTTGGAAAGCACATCTCGCAGCCCCAAGTGAGTGCGAGTAGGTAGCCTACCTTAGTTCAAATCCCCTGCCATATACATATTGCTTGTAACAGCTACCGTTTGCACAGCTGTGGCTCGATTGCTTTTGCTTAGGCGTCAATTTTCTTTTATTATCACATGCGCGTTGATCCTGTGCGCCGAAACACCTTTGTGCACAGGTTCCCCATTTGTATAATCATAGTATACGTCCCTTGCTTCTCCCTGTATTAGATCACCATTGTTGTAAAAATGGAGACTTAAAATATTCAATATAATCATTTCTTTTTGCATAACCTCGATGCATGCAGAAGTTTCATTCCCCTATATCTCAAATTTTCTTCAGGAACGTTACCCCCAGTCTTGTTTGCTGTATCTCCCTCCTATATATTGCTGGTTACGGCTGCCATTTGCACATCTATGGCTTGATTGCCTCCGCTTAAACGTCAATTTCTTCCTTTTTCTATAATCTCAATGAATACACAAGTTTTATTCGTCTATCTAATTTCAAATATCATTTAGAATCGTTATCCACAGTGTTGCTCAATACTGCTTCTCCCCTATGTTAGCGTTCCCAACCTTATCTGAGCCGGGTAGTATGAGTCTGAACCCTGGACATTCTGGGTGATGGTAAGTGATGGTAATCGTGTACGCGCGATGCCGGTGCGTGTACGCAGTGCCAAGACAGTTTTGACAGTGTATACGCTGCAAGCATGGTGAGGGGGGTGTGCTGCTCTCTAAACAAGCAATATTGCTGCAGACTCCCCTATCCACCAGAGAGTAATACGAACAGTTGAAAATAGTGCCGAGTTTTCTGATGGATGGGACTTTCAATGGCCAGATGCCTACAAACAAAGTTTACGTTATGGCGATAAAGCATGTAGATTAACTAATTTTAAGTTTGTAGAAGACAGTAAAGAGTTTGTTGAGCAAGCAGGTGGAGTAGAGCAGGCAGGAGGAGTTGAGCAGGCAGGTGGAGTTGAGTCATATGAACAAAAGGTAATTGATTTCAATAAAATGCTGCCAGAAAAGTTAGTTTCCTGCAAGTCAGAGTGTACCGAAAGTGTACTTGATGTAAGCATTAAAAGATTCAGAGCAGTAAAGAAAACGTCACAGCTCTGTTCATTTATAGCAACTGCTGGCTCTTCGGTATATAACACACCTGGGGCTTTAAAGAGGAAAACTTGCTTGCCAACCCACAAGCATCGCAAGACGACAGAATGGTCAGCCTAAAGGAAAAGCCACGCTAATGAGAGGTCGCAGTCTCAAGCGTAGAAGAAACTTGGGCGAAAACATTAAATTAAACTTACCTAATGCTAAAATTCACTAATTAAATAATTATTTTATAACATTCTACCTACAAAATTGTTTTTGAATATGTTTATTTTCAAATATAAATTGAAATTTAAATGTGTTTATCAATAATACCTGTTGATGCTTTCATGGGACTTATGACAACAAAGTGGTAAACACCTTCCCTGTTATATAGTTATGTGTTCCATATTACTGAGTTCTGTTGTTATAGCGTACAACCTCTTCCCATAGAAATTGCGCGTATTAGGCTATCAATAAAATATAAAAGCCAAGTTAGTGTTTTTCACTGCTTTACGAGTTAAAATCTATGAATCGCTACCAAGAATAAAATCTTACTCAAGTACGATGGCAACACTGTGTAATGCTATTCATACAGTGCCGTATTACTATCATACAATGTGACTTTTTGGCGTTGACTGTAGGTACCTAATATTTAGTTTACCCTAAATTCGTTTTTTCCATCGTGTGTGGATGTTTGGAATGGTCTTAATGACTCTGTCTTTGCCGGTGCTGGTATTGGCAGCTTTAAATTATCTGTACACAGAGCTATTCTGTGAACTCGGATCTTCTTTTTTCATTCTTTTGTTTTCTCCACCCGCTGGGCTGGTTGCGTGGGGGTTTGTTAACCTCATGAAGTTTCTCCGTTCCTACATCGCCAGCCTGGTGTAATTTAATAATAATAATAATTTTATGGCGTAACTATATTCTATACATGGTATATAATAAATGAGTTTATCTGAATCTTTGAGTATCACAGTTTTAAAAAATTAAATTTCCAATATGATCTTAAACTTATGTAGTCCTACTCGTTCCCATGAAAAGTTACCTATAATTGTTTATTTTTTTATTACTGAAAATCCCAAATAAAAGAGTATTGATAACATTTCTACAAAACAAACCCCGATACCTAGTAAAACACATCTGTAAAAGCCTCACGTTAAATTAATAACATTTTCTGTAAAGTGTAATACTCATTGCAGAGTATTATTATATGTATAGTCTACATTCTTTGTTGCCATAACGTAGAGTATGATTATAAGCATCTGGTCACTGAAAATACCATATATCCACCAGAAAACTCAGCACTAGTTAAAATTGTTCGTAGGAGCCTCTGTTGCGCAACGTATAAACTGTACGGCACTTGTTGGCACACACACGCACACGCACCGCGCGTACACGATCACCATCACATACCATCAGCGAGAATGTCCAGGGTTCAGACTCGTGCAGCCGGGTAGCCCTAGAAAACTTTTAATATGTTGTAGCACCCTCTAAAAACAATAACTAGGCTAATCTGATGATAGGTAAATAATGAAATATAGCTGTACCAAATTTGTGAACCGATTTATGTATCCAACTTTATTTTACCCAAGGTTTCGCACCCCCAAGAGGATGATGCATGCACAGACGATGGGAACCCCTGTGATGCTACTTTAAACCGATCTAAAAAATATCAATTTCCGACTGCTGCAACTTATAAATTCGTGTTCAGCGCATCAATATCTACTAGTACAATTGCTTAAAGAATCTATGAAGGCGGCAGGTAAATATTTACCCTTAGTTTATAATAAAAAACATTCATTGTTTAAGGACTCCTAGCTAGATTTTCTGACGCCATGACCTTGCCAAATGCAATTTGATATTATTTGCAGTATTTTTAGTTACTGCATGAATGATTTAAAAACTATTTCAGGGAGCGTCATGCGCCCAAGAATTCTAAGTGTGCTGATCTCACTTGCATAGTCCAGGGCATAATTCATTATAGGTTATACAATTGGGTTAATTAACCACTACTGTATTTGAAATGTTGTGCATGCTACATAGACCATTTTATTCGAGAAAGGGTTAACTTCGATCATCCTAGGTTATGGAGAGCAGCACCTACAGCGGACTCCATAGGTTACTTTAGCCTTAGCTTACTAAGGCTTCTGGATTGCGATCTTTCCTTCGTGCCCTTGTAGCTGTCTTCCATTTCCGCACTCCTACTGATACTAGACTTTCTTTTTCCTCTTCTTTCCCGACTTGCTGTTTCCATGTGCGTTGGGAACACCTTCGTGAGAACACCATGTGAGTGGGAACACCTTCGTGCATGGGTTTCACGCTTTTTCGACATATAATGCACATGTTTCTTCTTTCTTCTTAATTTTTGGGCTCGCTGTTAATAGTGTGGTTATAGGGATACTCGAGCTATAGTATATAATGACAAATAGAGTTCTTGCGGAAACGCGCAGCTCGTGGCATTGCACAGCCTTCCCGACAAGGGTCAAATTAAGAAGCATTAAACTGCCAAAACAGATTGCTCAATAGTTGTTCCCGATCACAAGAGTATAGCCCCACGCTGTCCCTGTCTTCAATACTTTCAATACAGCACATCTGCGTCCCTGCAGCGGGATGTGTTCATGCTTTCATCCCGAGATCCCGGTTAATTGTGGGACATTTTCTATTCTATTAAGACGCCAAAAAAATTTTTCGTTCTGAAGCTTCAGTTGCATATTATGTAGCAGTTCAGACACGAATAACTAATCTAATAGTCGCACGCTGAGGTTACAAGCCTGATTAGAAGCAAAGAAGTTCGTATATCTTGTTATTTTTAATGTGCCTTGTACCGATAAATATTCTGTATTCAGTGACCTGGCAATATACGTGAGTGTGCAAATTTATTTATTTATTTTGGCTGATAATTCGTCATACCTGCATCACGTTATGGTCTTTTGTGAGTTACTTTCGAAGCAGCTACCGCGATTTTTTCTTTCTAACTCAAACCTTGCTCGCTGCGGTTGGTAATAAGCATACAAAATGTAAAAAAGGCTCTGCGAGTAGTAGAAAAAAGAACATTGTGATGGGGCGTAATTATACGCATTGCAAGCCTTGCAGTACCTCGCTTGCTGCAAAATTAAGTTATCGACAAAGCACTTGGACGATTTTCGAATGAGGTGCGGGTGGCGCTATGGATGTCACTCGATGCGCACAGAGGTCTGTCGGCGAAACTTAGCGACCAGCGGGAGGGCCTGCTGTGAGCTGTCTCCACAGTGCGTGTAACCGATTGACGCTGCGCTTTGAAACTAAGGAATGAAAGAGTCTATCAACTATGTATCACTGTTTAGTATGTCTAGTTTTAGCCTCACATTTTCCCTATTTTTATCATAAAATGAAAACGTTAAGCAAAATCTGGCGTCTGGCAAATTCTGTCCCATGTGTTAGTTTTAAGGATAAAGATAAAAACACTCGTGTTACGGTGTTAGTGTTAGCTTTAAGACTAAGAATAAGACAGGCATGGTGCTGCGCTCTCCTAATATGTTGGGTGCTGCATCCAAGTAAGAAAATGATTCACTATTGCTCTGCTTCATTGTTAAAATTATCAAGGTAAACGTGACAGACACTTTCTCAAGCATAGCAAATATCTCAGTTAATTCAAGTCTTCCCACGTGATCTCTGATTAATCTTCTGTTCTAATGCTCCCACAGGCTGTTTTCCACCAATAAATTCTTTTCTATCAGAACTAGGGGAAGCACAGTTAGATAATGAATTAAATTAGAAACGTGCAGCGTATTTCTCTCTGTAATATAATTTGTCTTTTCTATTTTATTTCAAGATTTCTCTATTTCTATCACAAATATAGGAGATATATATATTTTTACACCACATGCAGCACGCACCGTAATTCAAACTGGAACATATCGCTTTTAAGTAAAAAAAAACTTATTCCTCCTTATCCCTATAGGATAGAATAAAAATACTTGTCTGAAATTTAGCCATTTTGTTACTTTATTTTCGGACCGGTTAACACAATTAACCCCTACTATTATTCGTTGAACCTATTTTAAATCTTGTCCAGTGTGTTAGCTTTAAGAATGTTACTTATATATAAGCTTGTGAACCTCAGGGAACAGGGGCGCAACAGCTCCCCTAATTTGTCGAGCACGGCATCCATATCAGGAATACATTATCTTCGTTTTGATTGTTTGTTATTGCGTGCTGCAATTCTCACTGTACTGTGTCTTTGGACTCTAAATTTTTTTCTTTTCTTTTCATGCATGTCCGTTTCGCTCTCGCTCCTGAAGGATGGGTGGCGAGTCTATATCTTTTAAATTTCACGTACCACTTTTCTCCCTATTTCGAAAACCTTGTAAACGTACCGTTTACTATTACGCAACCTCTTACCCCAGCCTATTTTTACTGCATACTGCATTTCATACTTTCAAAAACATTTTGTGCCTTAACTCTGAGCAACCGACGTTTCTCTTAATAGAAAATAGTGTCAATGTCATCTCATGAATAACTTGGAGGTATTGTGCGAGGAACTCTCAACTAACAAGATGTTAATTCTCTCATGTTATTGTTTAGTATTATTCTTACGTTAGCATTAAGGAAGAAAACCTCAAGGTGCCGTGCCCTAACCTTGTTGGACACAGCATCCATATGAGAAATAAATGAGATTTATTCTATTTATTTCTAAGTACAGTAACATGAATACCAAAGAATTTGAACAGTGCAGGCCGGTCATTACTACTGCAAGTCGTTAACAGTATGTAATATATGTCTTACGCCAGAGCATGATATTCACGCCTGCACGTGTGTCGGTAGACCTTGGTTTTCTCTGCAAAGTCTGATAAATAACAACCAATTGCTACGATTTTGTTTTTTCCGAATCTCGGTATTTTCATTTGGGGCAGTGATTGAAAACCCTATATGTGACATTGATAGCAAGAATAGAGACGATAGCCATGAGACGGGAGTTCTACTCGTGAGTTTGTGATGTGATGCTGTATTCAGCTAGAAACTTTCTCTGGCAGACCTTGGCTGCATGCTAGGGATCGACCTCCTTTATAGAGGGCAATGGGTAGACCAATAGGCCACAGGGTTGAAGAAAAGTCTCCAATTGCTGCTGCCCTCCCCCCCTCTCAGAGTAGATGGTGTCGACAGGATGTCCAATGTTTCCCAGCCTAAGCCTTCCAAGCATTTTTCCGTCATGCCCACTTTGGCTTCCTTAATTTTTATGCTTCCACTAATGCTTTTTTCTGTTCCTACTAAGGTTCGATTTTTTCCCATGCTCTTAGATTCTGTGCGGGGACCCTCGCCCACATGGGTTTCGCTCCTAGAATATTACACAGTACACACGACTTCATTTTCCTATCTTGAAACATCGTACTTGCGGGTAGGGCCGATTTCATACTCCTACTTGCTCATGCTTTATTCGGTTCTTCCTCTTCTTTCCTAACTTGCTGATCCCATGCGCGCTGATCCTGTGTGGCAACACCTTCGTGCATGGGTTCTCCCTTTTTATCGACATAGATACTACTGTATATGTCCCTTGCTCTTTCCTCTGTGATATCGTTCTGCTCGGAAACGGAGACTTAAACTTCCTTACTATAACTTTCTTGCGGGTAGGGATGCGCATAGAATTTATTCGCTCACCCTCACATAGTTTCTAAAGTCAATCACCGTCCAAGTTAACTTCTATTTGTCGATGGAATAACCCCGCTATGAACGTCCTTAAGTATATAAGGACATGGAGCGTCAATGGGCTACTATCCCTAACCTTATATGCCTTAGAGTTTCCTTTGGGTAATTACACACATTGCTTCAGTCATTTTTCCTTCTCTTAGTTGTATTCTCTGTTATGACCTTCCTCTTTGTGCCCAACTTACTTCTCCTATTTGCAGAGATATTCCGCGCGTTAGTTCATTTCGCTCTGCACAGTTAATCTCCCTAGCGCCGTTGGTTTTCTTTTGATCGCAACTATCGTGGATAGGCACATCTAATTTTTTATATAATCCAACATTTATTATAATCATCCAGTTCGCAAGTTAACCCTTTACCAGGCGGCTGAATAGCGCACTTGTAGTAATAGCGTAAGGGAGGTAACTTCATACAGTCACTTGCTTGGCCGTCGAAAAAAAAAATGCAGATGAAGCATACGTACCAAAGAGCTCAGTACCACGTTGAATCTTCTCTGACGGCCCCTATTCACTGGGTGATCATCTTTGCGGAAGTCATTAGGTCCCGCTGTCCTCCAAAGAACCGCGCCGCTTGAGCCAGTGATGGCTGCCGCAACTTCTGCATCTTGATGCTTCTCTAACGTCCATTTATTTGCGATGCAGCGCTATCCGCCTCAATTAGAGTCAGCTACCCGGGGCATCTCTAACGGTTCAATGTTTACTCAGTTTCTTACTCACAAACGTTCAGTTTAATTAACGGAAATTCGAGCATAACTGTGTTTAATGGGTGTGATAGCCGTGAGTGAATTCCTCCTACTGTTGCTGTCTCACTGTTTGGGTTACGTCGTACGATGTGAGCGCAATGGTAAAACTATTAATAAAACAAATTTAATCACTTGCATTTCTATGCAGGGTTTCTTCTGAAGAATGGTCGTCTAAATCCTAAAAATGGGTTAGATAGCTCATTCCGAACTGGTCTTGTGTACGTCTTAGAATGTGTAGTAAATGTCATTCCTGTTTTTTTTTTTTGGGGGGGGGGGGTCGTGCTCCCAGGTGAGCTTCATATACCCTAAATATTATATATTCTTTCCCTCTTAACTTCTTTTTCTGATCATACTCCAATGAATATTATTTTTATCTTTTCCTCCCTTTTTATTGGTGTAACCTGACAACTCATCAGCTTTATAGGCTGTCGTGCAGGGATGCTGGAGACGTCACTTATTTACGGACGGCAACAAGCACAGATGACGTTGAGGTATATCTACACTTGTTGAATTTTCAGCTCAACAAGCGCACATGGCGTTGAAAGGCGGTACGCATGCGTAATTGAAAAGATACATGCGCTGTTGAATGCTAGTTTTCAGGACGCATACCTCTCTATTCGTGAGAGGAACGGGAAGAGGCATGAAGTCCCACTAATGGTGGGAAACCGTGCGCTTTTGGTTCCAACTCGTGAGTTACCAACACTGCTCGCCCTTTTTTTGACGTGTGTAAACCTGTAGCAACATCTGGTTTCTTAGCATATGATATATGTAGTCAGAAATTGAACAATTCAGTGTTCATCCAAGTTCTGTGGTAGTAGCATGTATAAATGGCTAAATCTGTTGCTGTGGCATAATTACTTTTCTTTATATATTACCTATATCTATTAGCTATGTTATTATTTATGAGCAGCTTTATTTAATATAAAAATGCACGTGTTTATCTACGCAGTCAGAAGCAATCAAAGATAGACTTTTCTCATAGGAGCACATGCAATCATGACAGAACAATATTTCTTTCGTTCGCCACTCAGCATGACAGTTGAAAGAGAACTATAACGACCAGATATGGACAGAAGCTGGATGCCTCTTTCTATGCAACCTGAGGCCTGCGTCAGTTTGTAATTGAATTGAAAGTTGGAAAGAAAGTAGAAACGCAAGTTGGAAGGAAAATTGAACAAGTATAGACATAGCTGTAGAGGGACTTAGGGTTCTCTAAGTCCCCAGAAATATTTCGGAGCCCCTTTAATTTTGGGTATTTTTATCTAAATATATGTACCTTATATGCATATTGAAAATAGTGCATGTTTGTCCATAACACAAACCAGCAAGAAAACGAATAAAAACGTAATATGTTTATGAGTTCTTCATTATTAGCAGTAAAACTTCACGCTTAAGCCAACAGGGACAGGTTGCACCCTGAAGCAAAGAGCGTAACGGGAGGACTCACGATAAATTAGCATGAAAAAGTGACGTCATCACCGACGAAGCTATGGCTGAGCAGCCTAAGAGTATTTTAACTAATTTAACCAGAAAAATTGTCTTAGATTGCAAAATTCGTCTCTAGCGTATAAATAAATTAGATAATATATACTAATTAAGCAATTATCGATAGAAAATTTCAGCGCATGCTGGCAGAAACTTTCACAACACTAGCGCCAAATTTGTTCCCCCTTTCGGTGACCTGATTCAACTTTTTTTTTCTTGATTGAAGCCTTATTTACACTTCATATTCAGTTCACAGTGCTCTTCACAGCATATATATTCCTTTCCAACAAATATAAGCACCATTATAGCCAATTCTGTAGGCGAGAGAAACCACAGTAACAGTTAGCCTATTGCTCGAACTTTCTGTACTTGGTAAATCGAAAAAATACGGTAATACCTATGTTCAAGAAACCAGCATGCGAAGGCCTGAGGTGCCACACTCAAATACTTCGATTCGTCGATGTGACGTAAATTTGCTACGTGCGGTCACGGCTAAGTTTTATTTTAGTCCTATTGAGTCCTCCCGTTGCATTCTTTGCTTCCTGGGTAGCACAGCCCAAATGAAGCATTTTGCAACACCGGGAAACTCGAAACTCTGCTCTAAGAAATCCATCAAAGTGCCATTAACAGCTGACTTGAACACCTGCAGGCCAATACGACCGAAAGCCGATACCGGCAATGAATTTCGAACCTCAACAGACCATGGTACGAAGCCCCGTCCGCACTGATTAGTGTATGGGGTGGTTAAATTTGTACGATAATAATAATAATTAAGGTTTCTCAGCATAGTCGGGTAGGCTAAGGACACACTCCTATTACAAAGCCCTCTTTCCTCCCCTCATCTCTCAATCTCACTGACTGTTAATTTGAAAACGTCCATTAAGCGCTAGAACTCCTCGAGGCTCCCGCTGGCTCGTACCGTAGTATTTAGAATAAGTTAGGTTCATTAGTTTCACTCGATTTGTGTTATGAGGAAATGTAACCCGAGGCTACTTCCTATCGGTTACCGTATCTTGGTTTTACCCAGGCTTTCGGGGCATTTTGGTTTCTGTGTCACTTCGCTTCATTTTCCAAGTTACACGCACGATGTTTCGTGCTGTTCTTCCCTTTTGTTCTCGGCTGGCTGTGTCACACAGGTTCATCCAGTGTAGGAACAACCTCGTTCATGGGTCTCACGTTCCTCCTGGCATTCTGTCCTTGTCGTCAATTGGCCGGCGAAATTAGGCCTTGGAGGCTGGACTTGTCCTGAACACAACAGTCTGCAGCGCTGGCTCCGCCCCTTTCGATCGAGTTTCAGACGTAAGCCCTTAATCGATGTGCAACGATGATTCATGTCAAGTTGATTAAAACTGTAATAGCTTATATTTATTGATCTTCTTCGTTCCTTCGAAAATCGGCTTGAATTTTCCGGGTAAGCCAATAATAGCATAAAGTTAGTAGCGTGTTTTCTTAGCTTAACGAAGCCATTGATAATCTTACACACAGTAAGACCGCTGCCACTCGAGACGTCTATACACTCGGGCAAGGTACGAGTAGTTACTTCCTCATTAAATACTGAACTACTTCTGCGAAGCGCCAACAGATTTCTAAGTAATTTTAATGAGAATATAATGAATGACATTCCCGAGCAGTTGGCACGATAACATAAGGCAGTTGTTATCAGCCGATGGGAATAGCGTTAACTGTTGCGATTTCTTTAAGTCTTGATAACAGCTTCGAGTCCTCCGTCGCTCTAACTATATGTTTAACTCTAAGAGCACTCTGAGAGCGCAGACTTCCTCCAAGTAAAGTAATGCTACTGAAATATTTATCGAAGATTTTATTTTGATCGTCACCAAAATGTAAGCATTTGTTCCCCGCGACACTTCTAGAATAGTTCTAGTAATTTTCAAGAAGCGATCAATCAAATTAAGTGTTAGATATATGTTTTGAAAAACAGAAAGGTAAAGAGAGAGATAAACGGGCAAACGGACCGGTAGATCATCACCGAATCTAATCACCTGTCGCGTGTATTATTCAACCAACAAACTCCGACTAAAACCTAGCCTCTATGCGGCGGTCAAGACGGCAACGAAATATAAAGAATTTACTACTAAAGCCTCATTGCCTATTTTTCAAATGCTAGTTTTGGTTGGCTAGTCATACCTGCAGCTACTCTCAGCGAACACGGAACAGTCTTTGAACCATTTCTATAATACAAGTACAACATGGTTTACGGGAGAGACCTGGATGCAGTTTGCAGGATCCACCTATGCTTGGATATTCAATCTAGCATTTAGCCACAATAACGTACGTTTATCTTGGCTGTCTTGCCGAAACTGTTAAAAAAACGATAGAGGTGTTTGCGGAACAGTTTTTCCACCGTTTCTACAACGTGGCTCGTTACAGAGACAGCGCTGCACGTTTCAGTTTGCAGATTTGAGCGCGGACGCAATAATTCCATGCTTGCAAGCGACTCGCTGGTTCATTGTATCCGAGTAGAACCTGAGCCTCGGCAACCTTTTGCATTACGAGTGCCGGCCGGATCCCCTTTGCGAGCTATGGCACCTCTAAGCCATGGGTCCATAGGGTTAGATTTGTTTACCATAAACCTCCGATTGTTGATTTTTCGTTACGTTTCAGGTAATGCTATTCTAATGAGACATTGATATTGGTATATCAGTTTAGGGTTATGTTCACGCATCCTATGTTGTGGGGAGTCCCACCTCCAGGAGATCCCATAAGTTACCTTCGCCTTATTAAGGCCTCTATACTTAAGGCTTCATGAATATTTTCTTCGTGCCCACTTTGCTGCCTTCAGTTATTCGTACTCCTGCTGCTAGTGTTTTGTTCTGCTAATTTTTCCTGACTTGTTGCAACTATGCGCGTGGATCCAGCGGGGGAATTCCCTCGTTCATGGGTGCCACTTAGTTGTCGACATCCTATAAGACTCCTCCTCGCTCAAACCGCCGCTACCCATAGGTCTTTATAGGCTTACGCTACACCATAGCTTGTATAGGCTATCCCGAGTGCCTTCTCCGCAGGAGATGCTGCATCTGGCCGCAGTTCCTGCTGGCGAGGTTAGTTTTGTAAAGTTAGGTAGGTTCTCTACTTTTCCCTTTCTGTTCCGTGGGGTAGGCTGTCGATCGAGAAAGCAGACCTAGTACGCGGGACACCTCTGATCTCTCTTGTGTGGAAGGCCACAAAAAGAGCCGTCCACTCGAGTGTCTTTTTCTATTATTTGCGCCTTTTTTCTCGCCAGTAGTAGCGAGCCAACCGAGTTTTTCCGGCGGCAATACCGAGATTAAAATATTCCTACTGGTGAAAAGCGTTATATTATTTTCGGTTGAGCTTCACGCTTGAAACGCCTCGCAGCGTCTAGGGTGGTTAAACACTGAATCTAATAATAATTGTAAGCCTATAGTGTTAATGAGGTTAGGTTGTTTTGCTTTGCAGAGTTTCAAGATAAAAATTAAGACGAAAACTAATGATCTAAAAAACATATACACTGATAAGCTGGTCTATATTTAAAATGAACGTTTCGGCTCTTCGGCCATCATCAGCAATCTGGAATGAATTCATATGCATAAAAATCAAAATAGCTTTAAGCACACAGTCGTAAACTAATATACTAAAACACTGATCATAAAATCCCTAAAATGATAAGAGGGATTTTATGATCAGTGTTTTAGTTCATTAGTTTACGACTGTGTGCTTACAGCTATGTTGATTTTTATACATATGAATTCATTCTAGATTGCTGATGATGGCCGAAGAGCCGAAACGTTTATTTTTAATATGGACTAGCTTATCAGTATATATGCTTTTTAGATCATTAGTTTTCGATTTAATTGTTAGCCTGTAGTATTGCTGTAGCTATGCATAACCTACTCTAATCTAAGGGTGTAGGCCGATTTTATTTTTCCATCCAGCATTTGGCAAGGCGTGGAGCATTGCAGCAATCGTAGCAATTTTCCATGCTGCTGTTGGCACACGCAGAGTGCCTTTCACTTCGCCCTCAGCAGCTTCGGGCAGAAGGGAATTTTCCCTGGGACCTCTGGAGCCCCTGCATGGCGGCCAGCCACCAGCGGAGGTCGCTTTTTGCGTCCTCAGCCAGCTGGCTGGAGTGGCTTAGGGCGATTGCGATCGTGCAGGCAGGAAATGGATCCGGTAAATCGTTTATCAGGCGCCAGGTAACCAGGTCCATGCCGTGCAGGCAGGAAATGGACCCTGTAAATCGTTTATCCGGCGCTAGGTAACCAGATCGGTGTCTTGCAGGCGGAAAATGGATCCGGTGCATCATTTATCAGGCGCAAGGTAACCAGATCCATACCGTGCAGGCAGGAAATGTATCCGGTAAATAATTCATCGGGCACCAGGGAATCAATCGTTGTCATGTAATCAGGAAATGTATCAGGTAATAACTCAAAAAGTTATGGACGGATTTTCATGAAACTTATATGAGTCGTTAGGTATGTTACGCACAGTGATTGACTAAATTTTTTTGTTGATCTGTTGGTTCGTTCGTTTGTTTCGTGCTGAACTTGATTTTATGCTTGTTAGCACAATAACTCAAAAAGTTATGGATGGATCTTTATGAAATTTACAGGAATTGTTAGCAGCGTTAAAAGACATAATGATCGCAATTTGGTGATGATCGGTTGGTCTTTTTTGGGCTGACTTATGTTTGTTTTAATGTTTGTTAGCAACATAATTCAAAAAGTTAAGAATGGATCTTCAAGAAAATTACAGAAACTGTTAATACTATCAAAAGTCACAAATGATTAAATTTTGGTGTTGATACAAAGAAAATCCTGGTTTGAGAGCCAGCTTGTCTTTTTCGCACTGTTGCCTTGCTTGGCTTCGATATCTGCGCTCTCAAAATACTCTAGTAAATATTGATAAGACAGGGATTTTCTTCATCCTTTGTAACATAGGTTTTACCTAAATGTAGCATAATGCATAGCCTACATTCAACACTAGAACACTAGGGGTCTATGACGATTCAGATCAGATTGATGGGGTGGAGCATAGCCTTTTTATCGGCGCTCCGCAAAAGCTGCTATCACTTTATGAGCAACAATTAGTACTTTAATAGTCACAAAGTAAAAGATTAAAATGGATCCGGTGCATCATTTATCAGGCGCAAGGTAACCAGATCCATACCGTGCAGGGGATCTGGTGCAGGGCACTGCTCTCTTTGCAGGGGTCTACATTGATGAGTTATAGGGAACCACTGCCTGACATGACCGGCAGTATGTCCAGGTACCTTATGTGCAGCTTCCTATGGCAAAGCGAATGTGAGGCAGTATAGGGAACAACACTATGGGGCTCCATTCGTAAGCCCGGACCCCACGTGAGGGTTTGTTTACAAGGCACAGTGCCTGCCCGACTATTGCTGAACTACTGGTTGTGGGTTTCCGCAGAGACTCTACTAACTTAAAGAATAATTTGGTTGCGCGATTGCTTCGTTCTGAAAATTTTACGGTATTTTCAATGGTCAGTCTGTATGAGCTAAAGTTGCCAAATTTTGCTTGCTTTTCGAAGTTTAATTTTTAAAATATTGCTGGGACCAATAGAGTGTGTCGTGTTGTACAGGTTTAAGACGAAGTATTTTAGATAAACGCATAAACATCAGCTGATGGAAGAGCAGTATTTTGTACGGTAAAAAATTCCTTGCAATTGCATGGCGGTGAGGGCAACTTTTTTAAAATTAAATATGAAGCATGTAGTGCAAAATTTCTTTCACACATGATTTCTACATAAAAGGTCGGCTGCCCCTATTTCCGGTAAAACTTGCACGACTTTCTTGCTTTCGTGTAAGCAAAGATTTAGCAGTCACGGAACTTAGCTTTATTACAAAGTAAAGATAAAGGTAAATTCAACCTTGTCTGCACCCTCAACTGGGAACCAAGACGCAATGATTTAATCTTTCTAATTTCTTACTACTTTTGATTTGGCTCTAGTAATTTTTTCGTTGTAGACTGTCTGCAAGCCTTCGTTAATCCGTTCCATTTGTTCATTCATAATTGCAAGTGTCTCATCAATTCTTTTTATATCAGCTTTCCTCGGATACTGGCCTTAAATTTCTCTCCTTGTATGTGTAGATACATGAGAAATTATTACTATATTCATCACTGTATTCTAATTAATGGTACCGGTATTGCTAGCTGCACTTCTGGTAATTACAATATTTTAACATGCAAAGTTAGTTTCTTAATTGTATTTGCACATGCCTGGCACAATTTCATTATCACAGTCAATCATGTTTTCGGCACGTGTTCAAGAGCCCCCGACTGATGATTTCTTTGCTCGGCCTCCGTATATATAATTATGCTTCACTATTCTGGTCTGCATCTTGGCAGTCCCTCACACGCCTCATGTCTGACGATATCACAGCTTCTGTAGTAACTTCGCTCAGGGGCGACAGGTGCTGCAGGTCATCGGTCGCACCTCATAACAAGTTTATGTTGCCAAAAATACACCGGTGAACCTTCTCGATATTATTTATGTATGTGGCACCCGGTCGAGCTGTAGGCTTATTTTTCGTAAATGCAGTTGGGAAAAGATGCAGTGGTCCAGTAATTAAAGGAAAAAGCAATGAACGTAACACATAGTTACGGTTGGACGCCCTCAAGGGTATATTCTGGCGGGCCCTATCCCTGCCACAATATATTTGGGCATCACGCACCCAAGTTCCCGAGTGCCTTATCCGCAGGAGATGTTGCAGCTTGCCGCAGTTCCTGCAGACGAGGTTAGTTTTGTAAAGTTAGGTAGGTAGGTTCTCTACTTTCCTCTTCTGTCCCGTGAGGTGTGCTGTCGATCGATAGAGCCGAACTGGTACGCGGGACATCTCTAGTCTCTCTCGTGTGGAAGGACACAAAAGGGGCCGACCACTCGAGTGTCTCCTACTATACTTTGCGCTTTGTTTCCCTGCCTGCAGTAGCGCACGTGGCCACCACGCCTACCCAATATGCGGTATTTGAATACTGCACAAGTAGCTTCTCTGTTGAAACGCCTGAGTTGCGGCTACGGAGGTAAAACAAAATATTTATAATAATAGTCACGGTTAGGCTATACCTTGCGCTGCTTTAAAACCGTAAATTTCACAGGGCTACTTTTACATCTATGCTGCGTAAAATTTCCGATTTTCTGCAGTGAAACTGCTAAGTTAAAAAGAAGTTTCTTCAGAAAGTAATGGATTACCATCAAAAAATGCTAACCATTTAACCGTAAATATTACGGAACTTTTACAACTATTCACTCCCATCAGCTAAAAAATTTTCAACAGTGTGCGTATGTTTTGATTTGTGAGCTATCTTATTTACGTTCATATGCCCAAATAATGGGAATCCCCAATGGTATTCTACCTCAGATAATAATTTGGACATCGTGCTTTGTGTTGCTAGTCATTATCTTTCAGCTTCCCTTCTCTACTTCTAGTCTTTGTTCTGATCTCAATTTTTCTAATCACTGTTTTGACACACAAGAACCCCTCTGCCTGTATTAGTTTCTTTTTTTTACTCCTAGTATGCATTTTCGTTTCCATACTAAAAATTTGCGAACGATGTGTAGTGCAGCTGATACTAAACGAATGTGATAATGAAAACTAGTGGATCATGTAGAGCGTAAATTTACGTGTATTAATTATGCAAAATGACTACTCTGGCTCCGCTGTATCATGAACTTTAGATGTGTATCTTGAAAAGCTTGTATTACTAACTTATTTGTAACTAATTCAATTCTCGAAAATTTCTGAGAGACGTCCACAAAACTGATCAACTGCTGTGGCTGCTAATATTTTTGAGCATCTTCTACGTTAGGTGCAAGAGCCACCTGAAGCTATGGTCAAACATCGGTTTCAAACGCAGAGTTCGGTATCGTTACGGCATTTGTTATCTATGTATATTCGTTGGCTTCAGGTTCCATTCCTTAAAATTTAATACAGCTTGGTTGAATTCCTTCTATTTTTTTTTACAGATTTTTTTAGCAATTTTGGAAGCTAAACTAAACTTCGTAATTTCAACACTGATGAGCTACAGTCGACTGTTCATCGTGATTTGAGCTTTAGTTTCAGCCGGTCTGTTTCCTCAAATGCCAACCTTATCGGTAGAGTTGGCACCCCTGCACTGTTGGCACCACTGGGCTCCATGCGCTAGGGGATCCCCCTGGAGTGGCCGTGACACTGACCTCTGACGGAGTCAGACCTCCTGTCTCCCAGGCCAGTTGCTGTCAGTCTCCCTTGCCAGGCAACGATGTTGTTGCTGTCACGCCCATACACGCCATTTGGATGACATGCGCAGGGCAAGATCGCATGACCTGCCAGAGAAAAGTCTGCGCGAACACGGATCCGAAAAAAGATCAAAAGGAGAGCAAGCAGCATCGAACCTCGGATGTTTTCGGTTGGACTAAATAGGACCCCCATTACTAGGAGCTTGAGGGGCACCGAGCCCGAGACCTGAAACAGAACTGGATAGTGTATATTAGCTCGAAATTTTTACATCCTTTCAGAAGAACAAGAAAAACAAGAGGGATTCCTGCACTCAATCGCTATGGATCATTTGTTACTCTACCGACCGCAAACTTGCGCTGGTGACGTATGTCAGGTCTTGGCCTGTATCCCATCCAAACAGCAAGCCACCACCGGGCAGTGTTGCCCGCTCGAACACACCACTACCAGTCTCTTTACGCCCCTCGTACCTCCTCAACGTGAAGCTATTGCAAGAACGATCATGTTTACTAAACCTTTTCACTCCTGTATCATACAAATTGCGTTTTTCAGGGGACGCCAAAACTTACCTTGGCTCTACGACTTCGCGATCGGGGGCGTTTTCTCTTTTGCACGCACTTTCCTTCATTTAATTTTTCTACTCTTAGTCTCTTACTGAAGATTAATTTCGCGACTTACTACTTATGCCCTATTTTCCCTTTCCTTAGATCGGTGCGCGCCCCGAAGCTTGATAAGTTTAAAGTAGGAAGAAAACGGTAAATTAACCGAATCTCAGATTTACAATTTTGTTTTCGCCCTTCTGTCTAACGCAGTGCACCATGCACAAAGTATACTGTCGTTCCTTTGCCAGACCGAATCTGATACTGATTTTTCTAGGCCTCTTTATTCCTTCATAGACAGTTTCAGTAAAACTACTATATATATTTTTTTTTACAAACTGCAGAACAACTTTAGGTAATTTTTTGAGGAAAAATAGTTAATAGCTGAGAAGACTTACACTTACGTATTGCAAATAAACCTCTGTGCTTCAAGCGGGGTCTTCGAACAGCTTCAATTAAGAGGTTTATCTTTGAAAAACAGCGTATTGTTTCTTGCTCAGAAAACTCGGTTAGCAGCTCCAGTAGCAAGTCTAAAAGTTTGGCTGTCTGTATGTATTTTAAACTCATAAGTATGAGTTATATGACCAGTAAGGACTAGGTAGGTACTCGTTTTCAGCTTTTGTGAAAATACCTGCAAGAATGAAATTTCTTCGAGTAACTAGTTCATTTTGATTACACACGGCATACGTAATTTCTTTCGTTATATTTGTTTGCGTAATCATTTTTACTCTCAGGAACATAGGATGGGCCTTAGGGTTAGGTTAGTAAGGTTTGCCCATCCTATGTTATGTGGAGCACCGTCCCCATGGGTTACTTTAACTTTAGCTAGACCTTCGAGACTTTTTTCCGTCGTGCCCACTTTGCTTCCTTCCATTTTCATGCTCCTACTGATCAGGGTTGCGGAGTCGGATGGTTCAAGTCCGACTCAGACTCCTGGACCTCCAGTTTTTCTCGATTGCGCCACCTGGAACAAGTGGGTTTCCGACTCCGGCTCTCCCTCAAACTCGTCCGACTCCGCAACACTGCTACTGATGATGCTTTGTTTGTTCGTCCTCTTCTTTCCCGACTTGTTCCCGTGTGCGGTAATTAATCTAGCGTGGGAACACCCTTGTGCATGGGCTCCCCTTTTCTCTCGGTATACCCATGTATATGTCTCATCCTTTTCATTTCTAAGAACATCGAATTCATGCTGCATTAAGGAGAATTACACTAACTTGAATTATGGTAATCACATCCTCTGAGAATGTCATTAACTTGCGACTCATATATAAGTCAGTCACTTCCTCTATGGTAGAGTACCAAAGTGTCATTGTATCGAGTTTTATAGACCAAGCTGTAGTGCCTTCCTCGTTGCCATGGATGGGAAGGGTCACGAAAGATGGTAGAGAGAGAGGAGGAGTGCAAAAAAAAAAACATTCTACATCCTGGTGTGAGAAGAGCGTTTCATGTTGCAATGGAGGAGGGCTTCAGCTACATACTCTGCACAATCGCCTCTTGTTGCTGTCCCTGGCGAACGCTGTCGTGCCTGCCTGCTTTATTAAATGTATTCACTGGGCGACATGGGGAAATTAGGCCACAATTATATGTTGAGCCTTCGTTAAACATCAAGCTGATAGGCAGCATGTACGTCTGCAATGTACAGGTTAATTGTGATTTCATAGGCTTCTGTCTTTTTCTCTCTTACTACATCGATCAGTTGAGAGCGTCTCAATTGGTTCTTTTCGCAAATTGTTCATGAATAGTTTCGTGCATCATTATGCGTTTCATGGAGGTGTCTGAATAGAATATCACGTGGAGTCCTAATGTCCCAATGGCACTAAGAGGTTATTTCAGCCTCATCTCATCCTTTGCGACTTCTTCATTTTGTGTCCACTATGCTCTCCTCTATTTTCTTGCTCTTGCTAGTGACATTTTCTTCGGCTCTCTCGCGTCTAGATGGAACTTCGATTCAAAGAAATAACACTGTGTCGATTTTTCTTCTCCTTTTCTTTCTCCGATATCTGAATGATTTGATGTGACAGCTATAGCTCATAGAGGACTGGAGCGTTAGTCCCGGCTGCTCTGTGGGAATGGATCTGTTGGTCTTTCTACGGTCAGCATCTAATCCAATCTCTTCCTACTGACCTACGGCACCAGCACGCGCTGATCTAGTGTGGGAACACCCCGTGCATGGGCTCCATGTTTTCTCTTCCCGTACCATATATATATTTTTTTTTTCCTCTCTATATTCGCTATCGTCGTGAAATGGGGAGCCTTTAGCTTTTCAATTTAATAGTAACAACAATAATAATAATATAATAATGATATTAATAATAACAAAAACGTATTATGTAACTCACAGCAATAGTTTGGGCGATGCAAGGTATGCGCAAGGTTGGCCAGCGATGTGACCTCACGAGCCCGCATGCAGGGCCAATAATGAGCTCTTGGGGAAGTTCCCGAGCGCCTCTTACGATGTAGCTGTTCCTCCCTCCTTACGATGTAGCTGTTCCTCCCTCCTTACGATGTAGCTGTTCCTCCCTCCTTACGATGTAGCTGTTCCTCCCTCCTAACGATGTAGCTGTTCCTCCCTCCCTACGATGCAGCTGTTCCTCCCTCCTTACGATGTAGCTGTTCCTCCCTCCTTACGATGTAGCTGTTCCTCCCTCCTTACGATGTAGCTGTTCCTCCCTCCTTACGATGTAG
>LQNS02004412.1:11138757-11150494 GCA_001587735.2 Parhyale hawaiensis | reverse complement strand
TGTAGCTGTTCCTCCCTCCTTACGTTGTAGCTGTTCCTCCCTCCTTACGTTGTAGCTGTTCCTCCCTCTTTACGATGTAGCTGTTCCTCCCTCCTTCATATAAAAAATCTAACAATTTGCACGATCTCCATGAAATGTGTTCAGGGAGTACGTGCATCAGACAATTTTTTTGCTACTAAGTACTCTCTAGCCCTATGGTCAACTGTTTTTTAGCTCTTCATACGAGGATGAAATTTTACTCTGTGCTGAACATCATAGGGATAAAATGGAAAGGTTAATGGTTAAGGCTTGAAAGGTTTTAAAGAGTTAATGTTAGAAGAGTTATTTGTGGATGTTGTTAGTGTTACTTATTTCTGAAAAAAAAAATTAAATGATACTGCTAAGTTGAGGAATCTCTTGGGAAGAACAACAATGACCATCGGTCTTATTACAAATTTTGTCCAAATTAAGGATCAGCTCCAAATCTGCCAATTCCTGAAAATCAAGCTGAAATATCATGCAATCTCTATGAAAATATAAATTTACTGTGGCTTTTGAGAAATCATTCACGAATCATACTGTACACTGCCGGCATTCTGGTTAATACCGTGGTTCCGTCTTGACCAAAGAGAACTTGCATTTTTTTTTTTCTTAAAGAAGCTGTAGTTGGCCTAGCTTGCTCAAAACTATTGGCGATATAAACGTAAACTACTCATCTTAGTTGGTTCTGCTCTGTGCCTGGGCCCTCAATTTTCTTGATGGCTAAATGTCCCTTTTTCCTTCCTCGCCTGTCGTCGCGTAGTTATTACACTTTAATTAACCTCCGTAGCCGCGACACTCAGACGGGCCAACAGACATGCAGATCGAAATGAACTGTGGCATGGAGAAAATGATTAATAAAACTAATTAGTGGTAACCAGGGCTTCCTTCCACCGTTTCATCCTTTACATGCATCAGAAAGAATTTGTCAGAAGTAGTCCTGGCGCAAACGAACCAGGATTTGGTAAAATGCAACCAGTGCGGCTGTTTTTCCCCAGCTGGAGAATTACTTTCGAAGAACCACTCACACGTCAAAGCCATTTAGCTAAATTTCCCTCTGCGTCAGGCCTCCTCGATCTAACTACGTAAATTAGTTTTCTTCGTAGCGGAAACTTGTTTTCGGAGAACCAAGCACAAGTCACAACCTGTTTATGGCCTATAATTTCCGCCAGGTATTTTTCTTGCAATTTCCTCTGAGCTGCATCGCTTCAATGTCAGTTCCAGGCGGGGATTTTTTGGAGACTTCGTAAGCCAGTTCCAGGCTTGTGCCAAGGTCCTTCGCGCACACACACATNTTTACGGCCTATAATTTCCGCCAGGTATTTTTCTTGCAATTTCCTCTGAGCTGCATCGCTTCAATGTCAGTTCCAGGCGGGGATTTTTTGGAGACTTCGTAAGCCAGTTCCAGGCTTGTGCCAAGGTCCTTCGCACACACACATACACACACACGCACCCACAGGTAGCTCCTCTCCTCCCGTACTCCGTCAGGTGTGTTGGTCCTCATTACGAATCCGTACACCGTGGTGATAGCGTGTGCGTTTCAGTGCCTCCGTTGCAGACGAACAAACACAATTCATTCATTCATCCATATCGCCCCGCTAGCGTTACGAATATCGAGTTGCTACGAAAATGTCGTTCTTGTGTAGCTAGTGCTTAGCAGCAGCGCATGGGTGCAGTTTTTACTTGAATCGAACTTCCCGCAGTTATTAACAGAAAATCTGTATTTTTCAAGCCATCCATTGGCATAACTCAACCATTGGTGCATAACTAGTTCCAGAAGCGAGTTGCTTCATAGCATCAATTGATTTTGAAAGTGTGTTTTGAGTTCCTAAGATTTTTATGTTAAAGCACCTGTAGCATCGGCTGTATTTTTGTGCAAGTTTGCATATAACCGTACACAATGGACTATAAGCAGCAGCAAGATATTTCTCGTCCAGAAGTCACCAGAGTTCGAACTGGAATGTAAGTTTCTATGAATTCAAAACATTTGTTTTTTCAACACAACTGATCAGACAGTCAATGTTTTACTTGCCTTGTCGCCGGACTTCTTTTTTTATTAACAATGATAGTCTTTTATTGTTACCAGAATGAAGTACTTATACACTGTTCCATGTAATTAGTCAAACGAACAGCTAAAATAATTTTTTCATTCTTCATGTCAAAACATGGCGTCGAGTTCATTTATATTTTTTGAAAATTCCCTTGCAAATCTAATGTCGGCACGTAAAGAAATTGACCTATGGCCGGTGCGATTATTTAACAGCTACTACCTCCATTAGTCGTGTTTGCCAAATATTGTAACGGCGAGTCCATTACTTTGTGCGTCGGTGATATTGTAGTCGTTTCACTGTCCTCAATGAACATCAATTTTCGTATAAGAATGCTGTTTTAACGTAGTCCTATTGCCCGCTGCAGACGATAGTCTTTTGTCGTCTGCTTTTACTGCACAGCTCGTGAATGCTTAGTTGTGTCCAGACAACCATAACTGTGTAACCGCCGAAATATTTGTTAAAATGTTACCCGTCATATTAGATGTTAGCAATGATGTGAAACTATAGAACAAAATAAATCATTGTGTACCACGAGCTTGTGTGGAGACTTTGGGCGCTTTTTGATATTGTGGGTATAGAAATGGCTAGCTGTTTATATAGAGACCTCTCCGTCATTTCTTCGACTTTTTCAACTTCTTAGGCACTGTTTTACCTTAACAAAACCCCCCTCTTACTGGATACTGTCATATCTGTTCAGAGCCTGATCAACATCTGATAATATTTAGCTAACCAATTTAACTGCCTGTCTTCTAACTAAAAATGTGTCACTGTAAATAGTCTTTGCGTCTATTACGGCAGAAAATCTGTTCGTGAAAAAATATTTATAATAAATCTCGTAGGAACATCCCCGTATGAAACTGGAGCAAACTGTTTCTTTGAGTTGGACGTGGATAGTGGATTGCGATTCCTATACGGGCTGCCTTCTTCTCTTCTTCCTGATGCTGTTAGGTACTAACAGTCAGTGGCTAAGTGTGTGAGGTTCTCGGCTTACTGCACAGACTTTGTGATTCTACTTTCCCTCACGGGGCTCTTCGAATTCTGCAGACAGATGGCTGATACTAACAGTATTTTAATATATATATAAGCTGTCTTTTTTTTCTATTCCTGGATAGCGAAGCTACCAATAAAGAATAGGTATATATTGGAGCCCGTCTTGTTGCTCAGTAAAATGCGATCCCAAAAGCTCAATTCCTTACCATCAAGCCATTTAATAATGTCAATTGCCTCTCCGGAATATCTTGTTTATGGAGAACTAATTCATTCCGTTTGTCCACAGGTTCAGTGCCGAGGATGGCTTGTACTTGGCCTGCTTCCTGGCCGTGACGGTGGTGGGAGGATTTGTGTTTCGCTTTTGCTGCCGAAAGTACTGCAGTGCTCACTGCTCCAAGTGCAAGCACAAGCAAGACGAGCCAGAAGAGGCTACTCTCCGTATTGCTGTTGTGGACGCCCGTTCTGGAACTCTAGATGAGACGACTTCCCGTAGCAATGGCGCGTCGACCCCCCATAGCAGGACCGTGCAGTGGGTTGCCCCCCGCGTCATGGTGACTGAACCAACCGGTCATTTGCCTGACGTACACGGGGCCCATCCTTCCACTTCAGAAGCCGTTAGTGACGGTAGCGACGATGGTGGCCACAGACCCCACAAGAAGGATCATCATGCAAAGAAAGGCCATCACGTCTCTTTAGCCCCTCGCACTATGCAAACTTTATACGAAGAAGAAGAAAGCGAGGAGCTGGAGAGCACCCCGAGTCCGCCAGTCCGGATGACTTTCTACACCTACGTGTCCGTCCCCAACAATGAAAGCCCGGAAATGAGGAGATTGTACTCTTCCTGCCCGCCTGTACGATCGCTTTCCAGGTCCGAAAGTGCGCCAGTTAACTTGGAAAATGGAAACGTAGATCCAGCGTCCCATATTACAGATTTGCCTCCCAGCTACGAAGATTTGTTTCCCTCTACTAGGGAGGCTTGCAGCCGTTCTTCTAACGCTAGGCCCACTTGCACAAAAATACAAATTGAAACGAAAAAGATTAATTTTAAAAAGTAGGGAACGGTTCACTTTCCTTAAATGTTATAACGTGCCTCTTTTTAATGTTAATAGTATACTTGTTGGTTATGTAATTCAACATGTTTTTCTTGTGGTTGTTTCATCAGTTTGCATTTTGGCACGAGCTGATAATGAAAGGCTTGTAAGAGTATGACCTATTTATAAAATAATTTAAACTAAATTTTGTAGGATATTCTTTTAATGGGACGAATTTAAATTCATTATTCATTCTAAGTCCCAAAACATTAATTAAAGCGTTATTGAGACTTGCGGTTAGCTTGATGTATCAGCCTACTATTTTGAGCGTTTTCCTGACACAGGACAAATAGAACCAAGCTAAAAACATAATTTGTCATTAAAATTATATTTTTAAACAAAAAAAAAAAAAAAAAACATTCGGCACCATAGAGCTAATAACTTGATTTACTCTTGAAAAAACCCAATCCGTTACTGTTGGTATACTGATTTTGTACCTATCAATACGTCAGATAACTTGTTTGCTATTACTTTTGCACTAGCCATGCTAGATCATCCCCCTGTTATTGGTCGTTGTAATACACTTGCTGATGATGAAACATACGCTCCAGATCGCAGTACTTATCGCAGTTTAGGAAAATGATATTATAATTCAATCATGGTAGTAATAATAGTACGAACTACAGTCTTGCATCAATCGCTGCATTCACAAGAGATCATGTGTTCACCCAGACTAGTCATAGTAGTATGTTTACTAGGAAAAATATACATAATGCGTGCGATTCTCCATCAGTGCCACTTTGCTTATAGTTAGGCCATTCCGGTATGTTTGTCAGTAACCATTTTCTAATGGTATTTTTTCTGCATTTTCTTTTCTCTCAATTATTTCTGCTCCCGTGCGCAGTCATCCTCCGTATTAAGAGTCCTCAATTTTCGTGACATGCTTTCTGTACCTGTTCTACTATCTCTCTTATCTCGACGTGCTGTTCTCATGGACGTTGATCCAGTGTATCAACACCCTCGTGCATGGGTTCCACGTTTCTGTTGACAAACTGTACGTTATCGATTTCTCTCTCTTTGAAATCGCCTTTGTAGTGGAAACGTGTTGACCCAATTATTCAGTAATTGTTTTTTTTTTGCTTTTCTACTCTTTTATTTTTACGCCAAGAAGTAACTTGGAAGGCTAAAGCGATCTACTTGTATTTGCCACTCGGTGCCAAGGCAAACGAAGGCCAGTCTTTTGTGTGGAAACTTTTGAAGAACAATTGCCAACCTTGCTTTATGTAGTAAGAGAACTCTGTCGTTGATTTAATAATGAACACAAGTCAAGTTATTTTTATCATGTTTTGTAAATCAAGTGTTAGGAAAATGTGGAGATCAAACCGGCAGAGTCTGCTAATTACCTAGACTTTGCAAGGTTCTAGTAGATTTTCGTTCTTGTTGCATTTCAGCTTGTCGCTCTCCTGAAGTTCGTTGTAGTAGCGAAGAAGGTAAACAAAAGGGAAACCAACCAACAAATTCGAGCTGTAGCAGTTTGACTGCAGTAAAAATGAGCAAAAATTCAGTCAGTTCTTAGTTTTCAAACTTACTTTCTAAACAATGGATTGCTTCTCGATCTACACTGAAGCGTATTTTCTCCGCATCGTTTTTATCCTTATGTTTGGGAGAATTTTTATGGTCTTTAAAAAAGTGATTTATATTTCTTTGGAGCTGTTTCAGAAAAAAACTTTAGTATAAACATTAGATATATTTCCGAGATATTTTTCCGACTCTATGCGTAGCCATGAATAACCAATTTTACACTGTATCTCCAACTTTTCTTGGGGTCTGATGACAAAACTAGGTAAACATTAGCACTTTACCGCCAGAAAGTATACAATTTGGCTACGTTCCCATGACGCTGTTCTATTCTGGAGGGTGCTGCCCCTGACACAATACCTACGGGCTTCATGCAGCCAAACTTCAACCAGAGTGATTTACCCCGGGGGATGATGAATCTTGTCCCAGTTCCTGCTGATATGGTTGATTTGTAAGGTTACGTAGATAGATTTTTCTTCTTCCCCTCTGCTCTAAATCTTTTTTTGCCCGCGATTAGCTGCCCTCGTGGTCCACTTGAAACAAATTATATGTTGGTAAGCACTTGGTCGGCCACTGTGGCCGGGAACGGAGACCTCTCTGAGTCCCCCTGCTCGGATCACACTTTGATGTGGGTGCGGTGGTATACCAACGAGAGCAACAGTAGCAATAGTAATAACAGTGCTATTCCCGCGTGAAATGTTCTGTGTAAGGGCTAATAAGCAAAATGAAAGCTATTTATTTAAAGGAGCTGCTGTCCTTGACAGAATTTATAGCGGCCCTATGCAGCTACTGTTTTACAATGTTAGCTCCTGAGAGGTTGATCATTTTGTTAGGGCTGTGCGTTAGTCGTTTCGTGTTTGCGTGACATTCGTGCACCGCGTGTCCCGCACTGGGATTACTTTGAGCAGCCAGGTTTTATCTGAATTGAAATTCAGTACCTACAGACTGTTTTAATTGTTACACCAGTAATATTCAACGTTTGTGATGTGTATGCTAGGTCTTAGATTTGTTATGCGGTTTCAGAAAAATTTTTTGGTGCACTAGCCTCGCTCGATAGTCTTTTAACCGTTACATTTGACAAAACTCCTTGATACTAAATGTCGTTTGATTATGACCAGCAGGTATGCTAGTATCAAGTGATACCGTATCATCACACCAGAAAAATAAAAATGCTACCTTAAGCTTCAGTCAGCATGGTTCCCTTGTTTTTTGTACTTCCAGTGATGATTTTTTTCTGCTGTTGTTCTTCTTCTTCGGCTCTCTTCTTTATTTGTTTTACTTCGTGGTGATCCGTTCTTTCTCTGTTTGCATTGCAATGAGTGCTGCACTTACAAAGTCTCCTGCTACAATTAATTATGATAAGGATACCCATAGCCATTCAATGACGTGTGTTCTATGACTTGGCCATCGGGGCATCTTTTCTCAACCCACTTTGCTGCCTTCCCTTCCCATACCCTTAGAAGTAACTTATTTTCTTGTCTTCCTCCTGTGTACTGACATGCTTTTCCTTGCTCGGTGTACACTGACTGAGTTCCCTTTCCTTGCGCGGTGTTGCACTGGCTGAGTTCTCTTTCCTTGCACGGTGTACTGTCGTAGTTCATTTTCGTTCTACGAACCTCATTGCATGGACCTCGTTCCGAAAACCCCCTCCTAACTATCTCGCCATTATATGTCAACACTGCGCGTAACTGTAGACTGTTGTGCTACGAATGTTACTTGGTGATCTTTTATTTTTCTTGTGATGCGTTTCAACCCCCCCGTAGCCACTTTGCAACATCACTGTTGAGATACATTTTGCTTTTAGCAATCTACTCTGCAGCTGATTATTCAAGTTTTTTTTCCAAATGTCAGCTACACTGGAATTATTAGTCAAAAATCTATTTTACGTCGTTTTAAATTAGCTGTGCAGTTGATTACCAAAGCGAATATTCAGTTTTTCTTAGAATCCGTGGATCGTTTCAATCTATACTGCAGCTGATTTATCATAGAAATTAACATTTTTTAATATTTTGGCTGCCGTTCATCTATACTATACCGTCTTCAAATATTTAATTAGCTCGGTTGCTGATCGACAGCGAAAAGGTGCTTGTGTGTGTGTAACTCTTCTGTTATGGTTAACCAACGAAATTGTTTCTTGATGTATCAACCGATATATACCGATTTTAATGGTGCAGCCTAGCGTCAGGCCTGTGAGGAGTCTTCAATGATCTCATAGTTTTAAGTTTGCGTTACTTTACGTAGTTCTCACGACTCCGCGGGTGCACTGGTTGTAGTAGTTAGTGCCGAAGAAATATTTATCTGGTGGAACGCCACGCTATTTTTGTGTCCACTCTAATTTCTTCCATTCTGTTAATTCCCGGCAGTCTTTATTCTGAACAGCTTTTTCTTCTTGCCTTTCTGTGCCGGTACTCGGGAACTGGCCGCCCCGGGTCTCTTGGAGCTTTGGCGTATCAAGCCTGCTACTCCGAAAGTGGCGGCATGTGGCTTCTGTGAAAGTGGCGGCATGTGGCTTCTGTGAAAGTGGCGGCATGTGGCTTCTGTGAAAGTGGCGGCATGTGGCTTCTGTGAAAGTGGCGGCATGTGGCTTCTGAAGGTGGCGGCATGTAGGTGTGGGCTGTTCAGGAATATATACAATTCAAATACATATATACGTCTTTTAAATGCTTAGGTGCTATATATCTACTGAACGTCTTTTTTTCGGTATTGGAAGAATCTTAGTTATTTAAACGTGGCTCACTTAAATGGGCATGAGAGGTGTAACGTTCACTGGAAGGAATGTTCTTACATGTCTAAAAATGTTCTTTATGTCATTAAACGTGTTACTGCAACTCTTGAGCATTTTATTGTATCTTTCCCAATTACCTAATGTTGTTGAATAGAACGGGTTATTAATTATAAATAACAGGAATTAATATTGATCAGCTGGAATCAATGACTAACGAGGATTAATGCCCTCAGGGGCATATTGTGGCGGGCCCTTTCCCTGCCACAATATGTTTGGGCATCACGCACCGAAGGGTCCCGTGTGCCTTCTCCGCACGGGATATAGCAGCTAGCCGCAGTTCCTGCAGAGAATGTTAGTTTTGTAGAGTTAGGTAGGTTCTCTATATTTCCCCTTCTGCTCCGCGAGGTGGGCCGCTGAAAGAAAGAAAATGCATTTATTTCTCCCCGTAGGAAGGTATTCATACAATAGTTCTATTACAGTACATGTTCAGTACACTAGTGTGAAAGGTGGAGAACGACCCATCCCATGGGACTCCTATCTGCTCCAGTGTGGAGGGCCACGGAAGGGACCCCCGCACGAGTGTTCGATTTCTTTTGTTTTTTTTCTCTTTTCGTTTTTCGTCTCATTCTCTGCGCCAGGCACGGCTGCGCGACTTCGTTCGGCCGAGCCGTGTGAAGTTGGAGATGCTTGCGCCTTATTTCCTGCCAGACATGGTGCACCTGGCCAAGATTGTTCTCATTGAACTCATTTGAGTTCGATTCAACTTCTTCACTACATCATAGAAAATTGGATCGCTGTTATATAGTCTTTATATCGTATACGGAGGAAAAACCCACAATGTAATAATAATATAGAGGATCAATGGAGTGAGAATTATCATGAACTACTGGTATGATGGCAGTGAATAAATACTGCAGAGAAGTTATATATTCAGTTGACAAAGAGTCTTATTTGAAAGTCAGTTAGGTAACAAACTGCGACATCAGACATAAAATATTATACTGTATGGCAACAGCTTAACTTTAACATATGAAAGCTATTCTACGATAAGAATACGGCATCTTATACATGACACAGTGACAGCTATCTGCCTTGCAGATGTAATAACTGCGTCATGGAATGCTAGCATTTTCTTTTTGCAAACACATTAACACAAAAACGATAAAAAGTCAGGGTAACTGCCACCATTTTCAGCGTTAACGTACGGATTTATCGGCCTCTTAAAAGTTAAAAATCGGGAATCCGCTTCTAGGGCGACCGAAATTGCTGTTGAGGTTAAGTCTACCTATTTTTTTTTTTTTTAACGTAATGAGTTTCATGTTGCAGCTTCTTTAAATGATAACATCGCAAATTTTCTACACTCCATGACAAATTGTGCATGCATTCAATAGATCTATCACATGTAATAATACAACAGATCTATGGCATGTAAAACAACTTATTTTAATACATAAATTTAAACCAATCAAACCAGCCACAACTTTGATCTAAAGCGGTTTTCATTAATATGAAATGATTTAGACAGCGGCTTAAGCCTTCTTGGGTGTGCAACCGAATATTCAAAGCATAAAGAGCAGGGACATACAATGTGTCGACAAACGTGGAACCCATGCACAGGGGTGTTCCCCTGACCATGCGAGTAAAGAAGTGGAAGAACAGAACAAAGATTACCAAGAAAAAAAACTAATAAATTTTCTTGCGCAGTCCGCAGAAAAGAAAGGTTCCTTTTAATACAAAAGGCGTGAAGCGTCGAGTTTTTCTCTGCGATGAAATGCACCCATTTCGAAAAAGACGTCACAAACGCAAGATAGTTGCTATTAACACAAGGAATTGATCATGCATGGGATCATCTTTTTTTTTTGCATTAAATAAGAACCTCAACAGCATCAAACAAACAAACAATCATCAATAATTCCTATAAATTTATTAAGTAGAATATTTTAAGCCGAGCTTATGAAACCATCATTCAGATAAGACCAGCTAAAATCTTTGCTATTAACATTCACCTGGTGACGCCGTGACATCCACCTGGTGACGCCGTGACATCCACCTGGTGACGCCGTGACATCCACCTGGTGACGCCGTGACATCCACCTGGTGACGCCGTGACATCCACCTGGTGACGCCATGACATCCACCTGGTGACGCCATGACATCCACCTGGTGACGCCATGACATCCACCTGGTGACGCCATGACATCCACCTGGTGACACCATGACATCCACCTGGTGACGCCATGACATCCACCTGGTGACGCCATGACATCCACCTGGTGACGCCATGACATCCACCTGGTGACGCCATGACATCCACCTAGTGACGTCATGACATCCACCTGGTGACACCATGACATCCACCTGGTGACGCCCCAGGAGGTAGCACGATCATAGTTATACACGAGGATATTTTGTACAATTGGAAACTTAATTACGAAGTTCATCGCACGTAAATACAGCAAAAGTTGTGCGGAAACACATCTCCTCACGGCATTTTATCAAGTTGAAATGATAAATGAACTATTTATACCGTCACGTGACCAAAAGAAAGTCATGCGTAACATCATGGCTAATCAAAGGAGTCGACCTCCTTGTACTTTGGAACCTGCTGATGCATGGGTGACTGGCGATCTGTGATGTCATACATGGATTTGTTTTGGTTACGAGCGAGTACGCAGTTTTCTGATCAATTTGCTATAACCCTGCGGCACCCGTCACTTCAAATATAATAATTTCCATAGTACAGTAATATGCAGCTAACATGTGCGTCCCAGCGTTATGAAATTTTTTATAATTATATCAAATATTAACTTAGCAATATTATTCATATAAAATTGTTCAAAAATTTTCTTGTGTTCTACCGACAATCAGCTGCACGCAGTTAACTAAGCAACTTCGTTCTTGTCGTTTGCTATGGTCAACCGTCATGTAATATACGTTGACGTATGTCTTCCCCTCAACGAAAGGAGATTGCCTATGATTATTATTATTGTTGTTGTTATTATTATTATTATCACTCAAGTTAGTATAAGCCTCCCTTGCCACAATAAATGTGTTCCAAAGGTGTCGAATGCAACTTGGAGCCCACGATCGAAGGCGTTCCCGCAGAGGAACAATGCTCATGGGGCCAGCAGGTTACCTTACCTTGGGTTACCTTGAGAGTCTTCGGAAGAAGTCCAGGTGACGTTTCTCACGTCACCTTACGTGTGTAGAGTCACTCTGCTAAGTGTCTTCTGTGGTGCCGCAGTTTGAAACCAAAGAGAGAGCCAGCAGCGAATTATCTCCACAGTGCACGTAACCGCTGACCGCTGGTCTATCTGGTATTCTTCTTAAATGTGAATCCAGCA
>LQNS02004412.1:11108728-11135823 GCA_001587735.2 Parhyale hawaiensis | reverse complement strand
TATTAATTGCCCTCTGAGTCGTCTTTGCTCGAGAGAGATCAGACCCAGTTCCTTTAGGCGACATTCATACGGCTTGTTTCGCAGCTGAGGTATCAATTTCGTTGCTCTGCGTTGGACTCTTTCCATGATATCGATATCTTTGCACAGATGTGGCGACCAGAATTGAACAGCAAATTCTAAGTATGGCCGCACTATGTAGTGCCTTGTACAGGGAAACGATGATGTCCTTGGACTTAAAAGCTAAAATTTTAAAACAGATCGTAGGGCGGCCAACCAGTCTGATAGCGTTCCAAAGAAATTGAAATATTACGTAAATAAACAAACATCGGTTAACGTTCCCACACTTAACGACAGACACGCACTGAATACATGATGAAGTATTTTTTGTGAACATTCCTTTTACATTTTAACAACAATGGGTTACATTCAGCATTTTTCATCCGATGTAAAAAAAGTGAAACGCTTCAGTAGCTACTTAAGCAATCGAAAGCACGTAAACCCCAAAAAAGTCTCCGCGTAAACTATCAATAAATCACTTTTTGACAATTATTTTATGTACACACGCTTATGGTGCCTTCATCTGCTCGTCAACCTAGCGGCCATTAAAGATATAAAAACGAACAATGTTATACACTTTCCTTATTTCTTATATTTATTAGAACTGGACCAACAAGCAAGGTCCACCTATGAAAAGTCTGAAAGGAGGGGAATCACCGATTAAATAAAATAAAATTCTTAAAATTAACACAATACCCCGGACGAAAGTATGAAAAAAAATTCTGATTTCTCAAGACAAAAAATTTCGACTAGAAAAATACCCATCCCTGAAGATATAAAAAAGAATGTGAGATGATTACGAGTGAGCATAACGACCTCCCGGACACAGACTTTACGTCCTAGACACAATGGTTTCCATGCTGACTGGGCTTGCCACAGACAGTACATGTCTGCGAGCGCAGCACATTAAAATATTTGGGTGCATTACCGTTCTTTTAAACGGTGAATAGCTCACTGAATGTGATTTATAAAAATCTTTGTTTAAGATCTGTGATAAAGTGGTAATGCCACGGACGCGATTTCCCCTGTCAGTGAACATTACCCCAATGCCCGCTGCAGAAGATAGTCTTATGTCCTGTGTTATCACTTCACTGCATTCGAATGCGTGGTTGTGTCTGTGTAAACTACAAAAAAAGAGCACTGCTTCCTGAGACGACATTCGCTATAATTTTCAGAAGACACAAGACACTGTTCTAGTGACACTGGCCAAGCCAGAGAATACGGCGGTAAACATTTTATCGAAACTTTTGGTAGACTCACAGTCGTGTTTTCAAGGACAGTACGGAGTTTTCGAACGCGGTGAAGTGAAAACACAGGACATAGGACCATCGTCTGCAGCGGGCTTTGAGATCCTGAGCACTTTTTCTTTTAACATTTTGTACTAAATTAGGGACAGTGAGCTGCAAGATGAATAAAAGCACCTTTAAGTGCCATCTAACAAGTACCATAATAAAAATTGGCCACGTTACTACCTTTTTTATGTTACCATGGTAACGTATCCATGCATGCCTACGATAAATTATAAGCCGTTTTTATTTCTCTGTATGTATTGTGTTCTTTTGAAAGTAATTGCAACTGATCATTGTCTATAATAGTGGGGATGCGATATCATTGAAACAGATAAGTCGATATTTCAAAATTATATCTTACCAGCATAGTACAATACGTCTTTCAACATTTTGTGGTGTACAGTGCTGTCCAAACTGATAAAAGTAAAGTGAACTTGACCGCATTCCTTGCTGAGAACGCGCATGTACTGGCCTAAGGGGAGTGTTCGGCTGCAGTCGACCACAGGTTGTCAAGAGATGTGGCGCCATCGACGAAAGGCTCTTACGCAATGACCTGCGCCCCCGGCGTTTCCAATTTTCGACAAAGGTCAATATCCCCGCAACAGCTTTGCAGGCATCAAATGTTCCCTAAGAACGACAAGCCGTGCAAGAGATCAATTACCTGGATTCGTATGCGACCTGGCGACCTCCAGCGCCATTGACATCAGTATCTCTCTAGCCTGCCGTACTACGAGTATAAAGATCGTGACACTATACTTTCACCACAAAAAACAGCAGTTACTGATTCAGTTTGCCAGCATCGGGATAATCAAGAACCGTTCTACTACTCTCAAGGAAGACATATGTATGCTCAGCTTACCGTGACTAAACTTTTGTAAATTCTCGATTATTTGTTTATCATTAACCGTTGTGCCGTTTCATGCTTGAAAAGTCACGAGCAATTGGAACATCAAGGGGGCTGAGACCACATCTTACGTCATCACCATTCATTGCACCTACCGAGTGAGGGTGCCTCGTCAAGAAGATAGAGGCGGTAAAATGCTTCCACCCAACTGGCAAGGTAAGACTTCTACCAAACGGAGTATCAACTTCTTCAGTCACTGAAGATCTTATTCGCACATCATCAGCATTTCTTTATGTAATGAGAACAGACAAAACTTACCACATTAAATGTTAAGCACATTAAAGAAACTGGCGAGGCGAAGGTCTTCATTAGAAATCGGAACAGAACGTTCCCTCTTTTGTAGTCATTAGTTAGTATAAATCATTTATGTATCGGTTGTACTTTCAAAAAGTGAGATAGGGCATTTCCTACAACAAAACCTGCTCCTAATTTCCAGAAAACCGACAAGACAAAAATTCCATTTTTCAAAGATAAATTTTCTGATAGGACACATTCTTTGCATCATCACATGCATTGCGCCCTGGAGAGGGGCGTCACTTAGTAACTTTCTGAATGCTAATAAGGCGAGGGTCTTCAGTATAAATCAGGACACAACTTCCAGATTCAGTAGGCATCTTTGTCTTTGGAGGAGGACATTGGAGAAGCCCTACCGTCTATGGCGCCTTCTGACGAATGTCTCCCCGAATCCATTTCAGATGAGGCTGAGGAAGAAAGGGTCCCATTGGACCCAAGAGGGTCTAAGGAAGATGACTGCACCGACATGGATCTGCCGTGGTGACCTCGGGGTCTATTCGGTGACAACTTGTTGGGGTCCACACTGCTCGGATCCGCCTGGGGGGAAAATCCCTTTCAAAACTAGTGCACTCAGATTCCGGTGATCCTAAGCATAGTATGAATAAATGCGTAACCCTTCACTGCGTGATTTAATCTTGCCTTTATCGTAGAAAAACCTTATTAGGTACGTATCGTATTTAGTATACCGTGCAGCGAAGGGTTAATTCATTCCATTATCAAGCACAATCATTAGTCATTGGACACATGAACGCGGGAATAAAGCGAGCTTATGATTTTACTTTCCAGTGTTACATTTTCAGTGTTAGAGTAAAACCAACTCTCTGGCCAATCCAACCTATTTTGTCTCTCCTACCTACCTTAGGGTGTATCCGTACCGACGAAATTGCTACTAATACACTTACGATATTTAGGGATTTTCAGTCACTGTCTATTGGAGCGCGATATAAAGGTAAGCCGGTACTATGGGGTAAAAAAAATACTTGTAGGGTTCAAGGGGAGGTGACTAGCTACTTCTGGACTTTGTTATGTATTCGTCTAGTAAAAACGTACTGATCAGATGAACGTGCATCTGCAGCTCAGACTCAGTGCTCCAAACTAGATCAAGTCGAAAAATGTCGGTTAAGTTTAGAAAATTGTGGCGCAGTTCCACCAATATTTAATTTAAATAGGTACTTACTCAGTCCAAGAACAGAACGGGTTTGTCACTGGAAGAATACAAATTTTTATATAATTTTAATTGAGAATTTTTTCGGATCATGGCAAGTAAATAAGGAACTTCGATAAAATTAAATTTTCTTCTCCCTTGTGCTCAGCAGTTTGTAAAACACGTAAAAAAATGGAAATGTACATGCAGTAACCCAGCATATGTAAATTTAGGAGAAATGTCGGCATATACGATTTAAATTTTAACAATACCGCACATTACCAATTTCTTGCAGTTAGCCGATTAAGTTTTTTTACAATTACGAATTTAAGTCGAATTTGATAAGGTTTTACTTTGTTTAAGCGACAGCCTTGTTATTCGAACAATCTATTGCTCAAACTACCGGTTTCTCTGAATTAAATTTTTAAAAGACATAAAAAATAAGAATCTCAAACTGGAACATCCAAAGAGAACGTAATACATTCATATATTTGTTCATAAAATACTTAAGGTAGAATAAAAATACAGTAAATTGCATAATTTGATAGTTGTTCGGAATAGGAGTAACCAAGTATTATTGTACTTTATGCAAGTAATATTATCCACGAATTGTCTTACAGCAGTATACCTTACTTCTCAAAACACACATACATACACTTACCTACCTGATAAGCAAGCGCATTCATGATGATGTGGTAGGGTACCAGGCCCAATGGATGTATTTCTTTCATGAGGATGTTAGCAGGGATCTTGTAGAAATGAATGTATTCAAGAAAATTACCGATTGTCTCCTTGAGGTCCATGTTGGAATGGTTATCACAGTACTTCTTGGACCACATGAGCCCGGCCTGCAATGTAAAGAAACGGTTATGGCAAATCTCTTAGGCTTTTGTGCATGTACAAAGTGACTTCCAGCTGTGTCCATAGCTGCATTTTGGCGGGAGTGCGGGCAAGCCAACTTGACCGGGCATTTCAGCGAGGAAATCCACATGCATTGGATCGTGCTGCAAATGGACGCTTGCTAAGCCCCAGGCTGCACTAGACCGCTGATGATGATTATTTTATTATCATTATTTAGGTTGGTTTCAACCTTCCTAAACGATCATATAGAAGTTTGATATTCTAAGAGAAAAGAAAGAAGAAAACTATGCTATGACAAGATAAACAGAGGAACCGATGAACGATGGTGTTCTCACATATGATTAGTGCGAGCTGACCAAAGTCTCAATCGCGAGATTATTGGATGAAACGGGTCGGCAATCCATAAATCAAGTGGCAGTCTAGTCAATAATAGTTGAACTCGGGAAGATAAAGCATTACAGCATCATGCCTTAATTGTTCCCAATTATTTCAGACAAGAAGAGTTGGGCCAGCCGCCACACCAAGATCCCAAATCAGGGTAGAGATCCATTCGGAGATCTGTTGGAAAGGGTTCAACTTTATCACACACGCTGTCAAGATCTAGAATTTGAAACCGGATCTACAATTGGAAACTGAAGCCAGGCCAAGAAAATAGCGGGAAAATTGCATGATAGTGTCCGGTGTAAGAGATTTTACAAGTTTACTGTTTTTAGACTATCACATATTGCATATGAGGAAGTCGAAGTACAGAAAAGTGCAAAAAGGGACTTGAAACGAATAAACATTACACACGTTACATGGGATAGCGAGTCGACTACAGAATGTCAGAGATATGGCGTCAGAGACAGAAAGTTTATATGACAACTGCGACCCCCACAGTCCCCATTTCTGTGTAGGCTCAAAGTCCCGTTATACAGTGTGAATTCCAGAAACTCCGATGTTGCTAACATATTGCAGATAATCACAGAGTCAATTATGGAGTGAGAAAAATAAAAGGATCCCTAGGTGAAGCACCTAATCTCCACGCTCATATCTAACTTATATGGACGCATCGTAATTGTGCTTTCCAAACTGCCAGGAATATTGCACCACCATTAGGGCAAAATTTTAATATTAAAAACTTGAGTAACACTCTGAGAGCCCAGACCGCCACCAAGGAAATTTGATTATGGAACAATTTACGTCTTCGTCTCCGCAACTAAGGTGACCTGGCAGAGGAAGAAAGAAAGGACACACAGCATGTCGACAGAAACGGGGAGTACGTCCACCTGGAACGAAGGTGTTTCAGTACAGAATCCACGCGCACGGGAATAGCAAGCCGTAAAGAAGAGGAAGAACAGAAGAAAGTAATATCAGTAAGAGTATAAAATCGGAAGGAAGCAAAGTGGACACGAGAGACAAACATCCCGAAGGCCTAGTTAATTGCTAAGGTAACCTGCACAAACCAACTGGAGGCGCTGCTCTCCATTAATGGGTTGGGAACCTAACCTAAGCTAACCTTATACATGACCTATGGTCCGTCCTGTGCCGCAGACAAACTGACTGATGAAGCGCCACCAAAATTTCTTCCCGATATTCCGTCCATAACTTTTTTTGCTGACATGCCTTACAGACACAATAACTACCCCGGCCAAAACAACCTCCTTGGCGAATGCAATAAAGAATTCTTCGAAATGCGCAGATAAACAGCTTCTTGATTACACCTTTGATCAACAACCTGACTCACTTGGAAAATCACGTCATCATCAAATGGTTATCCTACATCAAAGAAAAATGTCCTATCACACAATATTAATAACGCTTGCGTTCGTTAGGCAAGGTTGTACCAAAAGCCCTGTAATTACAGAACGTAATCGAAACTATTACTATTTCTTGTCGGGATTAGTGTTATTGTTAGCTAATTAATTTAAGTTTCCCTATACACAACTATATACACTGTTTAAAGACAGGAAGAAGGAAGAGACATGAAGTATGTCGATTGAGACGTGGAACCTAAACACGAGGGTGGATCTACTCGCATGAGAAGAGTAAGTCAGGAAAGAAGAGGAAGAATAGAACAAAGCATCATTAGTATGAGAATGAAAACGGAAGGAAACTTGTAGGGATTAGCTGTAGGCCCGTTGCCAGTGTTCTGCAAAACAATCGCATTCTCCACTTACTATCGGCGGATGTTCGGCTCGCACATTGAACGTGTTACCATAGCTATGGACCAGACTTCCACGCTGTATCGGGACGAACGTGCGAGCTGAAAGTCCGCTTATCAGTTCAATGTGCGATTGTAGAGTGCGGCCCAAGGGACGTGGAGTCTGTCGAGCCTACTGATACGACGAGGCCCAACTTCAAAATCATCAACATTTATAGTAGGTACTGAGTATATTTAATAAGATAACCAATGCTATATATAGTTCTAAATATCCGATATGAAATATTTCATACAACCCAATTCTTATTTTCATCCACCTATTAAATTGAGAGTAAGAGTGACTTATAATTTACTGCAGCTCTCATTATTACAAATGGTACTAGGTAGCCCAGCATTGAGTGGTTACGTGCTCTTTGGAAACTTCTCGATGATATTCGTTCTCCTTTTGATTGCCTCAACAGTAAAGAGAGACAAAAAGGAGAGTTCTAATCACTGTCCCTGCCTCTCCAGTGACGTGCGCTGCGACGGCAGTGAGGCATCTGCGCGATTAAGTGAAGTACAGACACCAAGAAAAGTAGGTGATGTGGCACACCATTCATTCCCGGTGGCACACGCGCATGCGTAGTGGTTTTGAAACTCCATCTATACGTCATCCGGAAGAAAAAGCTGTTAACCAATGAAGGGCAAGTGAGGGAGTGAGGGAATAGAAGACAACAGCGTAGGCAAGAAGGAAAGACGTTCCAGGGAAAGAAGAAGGAAAGACGCGGCATGGCGAGGGTCAGGCGCTAGCTTTCAAAGGTTGCCACGTCATTGTAACTAGTAAATGAGTGACGTCACGGCGTAAGCCCCGCCTCTCTAGCATGTTTCGTGCCAAGCAGCCGTAAAACGGAATCACAAGTTTCCTCATTTCCGTATCCGCAAATGAACAGCACAAAAACATAAAAGCTGTCCAAGTGTACAATTCAAATATGACGACAAATCCAAAACCTTACGAGTGACACTTGCTTAGCAAACTAACTTCCTGGCTAATATTTTGGAAACTCATTTTGTAGACACACAACTGTGTTTACGAGGGCTCAACAAAACATTCTGACAGCCGAGGAAATTCGTGCATTTGACCATCGTGTGAACTCGCATATGAACGTAGACACTTCTCAGGAACAGCTGGGGAAATGAAGGTAATGCAATTAGAAATAAGGCAGAAGGCAAGCGGTCACCTGAAATTGGTAATTTGGTACTCAGGCAATTGGTAATTTGGTACTCAGGCAATTGGTAATTTGGTACTCAGGCAATTGGTAATTTGGTACTCAGGCAATTGGTAATTTGGTACTCAGGCAATTGGTAACTTGGTAAATAGAAATAGGGCAGAAGGCGCGCGGTCACCTGGAATTTGGTAAACTCGTCTGCCTTGAGCTCCTCTCTGGCGAGGATGAGCCGCACCACGTGCTGGGGCAGCAGTGTGAAGGATCCCAAATTCAAGACTTCATTGCCGTGCTCGTCCACAAACTCCAACACCTGCGGTACGGGAGGCCAATTGTTATTACTCTCATCCTAAACTAAACCTTCAACGACGAATAAAATTCAACTCTGTGAGGACACTCATAAACCACTACTACGGAGGCTTGCACCGACAGCCATGCTGCACATATGCGGCACATTGCGACCTCTCACCGCAATTATTCGAGAAGCACTAAGCGCGGGTAGACTCACTGACGACTTTACCGCCGCTCTTGGACACAGAGTAGAGGCCCCCTCAATATTGCACACAGCCGAGCTTTTACTTCGCCTCACGAAGCTGCAACTCTTTCACGTAGGAATAATATTGTTCATAATGACTAATGAGAAGAAAAGTTGACGTTCGGTGCTCAGAGTCACCAACAGAGGACGCTTCTCTACCGACAGCTAATTAAAACGCAACGAGACTGATTAACGCAGTCGGTATATGTAAAATCCTAACAGCGCTGAAACAGGAGGACTATCGATAATGATACGATTACTCAGGAGACTAGTGTTGTAGTGGAGAGCTATTTGAGGTTGGATATTATCGTTTAACCCTTTAACGAAACAATGTTTTCAGAATTTATTCATTTCAGGAGTAATTACCTCCAACGCTAGTTGCTGGATGGTTATGCTAAGATTTATTCGTTGAATGAGAAAAGAATCCTTACTGCGAACAAGCTGCTTACATGCATCATGTAAATAGTCAATTATACTATTATATTCAGAAGTTTATCGCTCCGTTTCCACAGCAAAGCGATATCACAGAGGCAGAACGAAGGGATATACATACAGTATGATTGATGATCGACACGTGGATCCCCTACACAAGGGTGTTCCCACACAGGATAGATGCTCATGGGAACAGCAAATCGGGAAAGACCATAAAGAACAGATGCAAGCCAGATCAGTCGGTGTATAAAATCGGAAGGAAGCAAAGTGGGCACTAAAGACTGGCGTCCCGAAGGCCTAGCTAACGGCTAAGGTAACCTACAGGGTCCCTTGGGGGCACTGATCCCTATAACATAGGATTCTACATCGTCAAACAAAACTGGACATGAAACTTAGGAAAATCTTAGCAATAAAAACGCCACCAAAAGTAGGTGCGTCAAATACGATAGACACACATTTTATTTGATTGTCATTGAACGCACTGTACCTTCTGCACCATGGACTTGGTGCACTTATACTGGATGTATCTCTCAGCAGATGCCAGCAAAGCACACACGGTGTCGACGTTGATGCAGCACTGAACGAATCCGGAGCACGCCTTCCGCAGCTCCTCCAGGCCGTAGTAGTCTGCGGCGTTCATCAGCCCTGCAGAGAATGGGTCCAATGTCATTCCTAGACGATGAAAGCAAAGTAGTAGTATTCTCCTAGTCTAAGCCTCCCTACCTACAGAGTACTACACTGTGATCCAAATTTAAGAGAAGAAGAAAGACATTACGAATGTCAAGAGAAACGTGGAGCCCATGCACGAGCCAACGTGCAAGGAAACAGTAACTCGGGCAAGCAGAGGAAGAGCAGAACAAAGCATCATCAGTAGGAATATGAAGATGGAAGGAAGCATAGTGGGCACGAAAGACAGCCATTCCGAGGGCCTAACTGATGGCTATATGTGACCTGTAGAATCCCCTGGGGGCGCTGCTCCCGATAACATAGGATGGGCGAACCTAACTAACCTAACCCTATTGCCCATCCTATGCCCCATGGGGGGGGGGCGCTGTGAAAGCAAATGTATTGTAACTATTTCCCGTAAAGTGCGTTGCCTAGATCACCGTTACTGTATGTAGCAAAGTGGCTACCTACTCTGCAGTTCCAATAAAATCTCAGCAAGAAAGGGATAATATTCGGCAAAGTTTTTATATGGGGTTCTTAAGTAGCAGTATTTCATGCAATTTTCTACTGTATATTAATACAGGTTCAACAAAAAGGAAGTTTTCTATAATTTTTCATCTGAAAATTACGTTCAGTGATGACAGCATTCAATCAATGTTTCATGTTGAACAAGATAAAAGAGACTGTGTTGAGTCTAAATCCTGCCGAGATATCATTGGTATTTATTGTGTCTATATATGGCTGTATAGTATACGGCACCCATGAACATCGGATAATTGGAACGACTGAATGGGCGCGACACTGATTGAGAGCAACCTTAACTAGCGCGACTGGATAGGCGCGAATTGGAATAAGCGCGACTTGGAATAAGCGCGAATTGGAATAAGCGCGAATCTATAATAAAAACTCTGAGTCACTTTAAGAAAACTGTGTATTTTACCCACTGCTTCCAATTGGAGCTAGCTCTACGACGGCAATAAATACGAAGTTATAATAATGTTAATTATTTAATTATGTTACGGTTAACAGAAGTCTTTTTCCAAGATCTCCTATATTAGTTGGTAACTAATGCCGATGCCACACGCTAGTCGAAAGAGCGAGTATTGTCATCTATTCGTCTGAATGTGTTGATGTGCTAATCCAAATAGCACACACCTGCAACAATTTTAAATTACAAATCCCTCCAGATATAGTGATAAATCCGAAACATAACTAACGGCACTTGCGGAGTAAACTGAACTGACGGTAAACATTTTCACACCATTTGAAAGCTGTGTTTAGAGGGTTCAACATAACTTTCGGACGAAAACATGACGATACTCGTTCTTTTGATTAGCGTGTGTTATCACCATTCAACATCGTACTGAAAATAAATTACTAAATGCGTGACGTAATGATTATTGTTTAGCGCATCAAAGATGCATATTACTTGTACAAGATTAGTACTAACTAATTTCTAAGGAAATTGTTTCTACACGCGGCGAGCCTCGACAGTTTGTGATTGTCCAAAGCTGCTAGAAAACTTCAGCACGAACACTCGCAGTTTGTCAAACGGAAAGTTACAAAATTATACATTGCTCTGTTAATATATGTATGTGGGTTAATTATATTTTTTAGTAATTGAAGCATCATTTTTTATTTAAATTAACCCGCGTTTATGTTTGCTCTCAACTTTTGGACAGCGGGAAGCATTTGGCAACTATATGTTGCCAATTACTAATAACTGTAGCATATTCGTCCAGTTTTTTTACATCTATTTCTTCTGCTTTTCATTATTAAGAGCTACAATGGAGCACGATTTATGTTTTCAAGGAAGAAAGGGATGTACACAGTGTGAATTGCAATAGAAATTTAAAAAAATAAATAAAAATTAAAAATTATTGTTTTATATCGTCTGCATCTCCATATGTGGGGGAATGCCAGTGAGTGAATTTTTAGCTGTACTTTTCGCCAGAATAAAATTTTTCCTGCCAGTCATCTTCTACAACTAAAATAAATATCTCGACGATAAAGTGAGGGTAGAATATCGATTAATAGCTATGAAATACTGAATTTGCGTAAGGTGACCTTGAAGTGTTCGTGATTACCGTTGGGACAAAGAGGAAAAGTGCTTGTGTTTTTGCTTGTCGATTGTGTGATTGATGAAGTGATGGATTGTGTTGACGCGGCTTACGACAACGCGACGTGTGGACAAAAGGACTGAACACAACTGAGTATGGTACTAACCTAGCAACGTTATGGGCTGCAGAGTGACACACCCGGTGTGGAAGTACTAACTTAACATGGTTGTGGGCTGCAGAGTGACACACCCGGTGTGGAAGTACTAACTTAACATGGTTGTGGGCTGCAGAGTGACACACCCGGTGTGGAAGTACTAACCTAACAAGGTCATGGGCTGCAGAGTGACACACCCGGTGTGGATGTACTCACCTAACAAGGTTCTGGGCTGCAGAGTGACACACCCGGTGTGGATGTACTCACCTAACAAGGTTCTGGGCTGCAGAGTGACACACCCGGTGTGGATATACTCACCTAACAAGGTTCTGGGCTGCAGAGTGACACACCCGGTGTGGATGTATTCAATAAGCTGGCGGAATACGTCAGGTTCAAACTCCTCGATGATGAGCGTCTGATGAACGTTTCCTTGCGGCTTCAAATAAAAAATTATGTTAATACTCCAGTAACATTGATAATCATTAAATGAGTGTTGATACCAGACTAAAATGAAAATGCCATTACAAATAACTATTGGCTAGGGTTAGTGAATAGCACGTAGTCCTCATTTAGAAAAGAATTTACAAATTTGATTTAGGCAACCGTATGCGTTTATGTGCCAAAAAATTTGAACACCTCAAACGTCAGTGATTATAATTGTGCTCCAGTTTAATCGCAAGCCACAACTAAGAATTATATACGGTAGTTTACTTGATTCGATTGTTCCTCCCTACGTCCCTTCTTTCTTTTCGTTAGTACAACCGTTACACAGCCAGTATTAGATAGAGGGAGTCAGGGCATCTTTGATACGATCTCGGCAGGGAACAACAGAAGATTAAATTTAGGCTGCCAATGATAGCAGGTCATAGGCAGAAAACACGCTTCGCATACACTATACGGGTCTGAGACAGGTATCATTGAAGAACAAGGCTTTTGTTCTATGGAATTTTCACAGGTAGCAGCTAGTAGTGCCGGGATTTTACATTAGTTGGTGCTCATGCAAACGTAATCTATAAAAAAGCTGCCATCATGTTTTGTGCAGTATTACCCAACGAGGTTTAATAGTCTATTAAAGCTCCTTGGTATTTACTAAAAAACGTGTTTTATTTATTCTGAACTATATCGCTGTTCCCTATGAAGCATAAATACAGCGAGGCACAAGAACAAAAGCGAAGCTGATGATTTTACAAGCTACGGCTGCACAGTACAAAGTCACGCCAAAGTTGTAAATAAAAACTCGTTAAGCTCCGACTGCTATTGAGGGAGGTTATGCAACCTCGTCAGTGCAATACGTTTTTTAATACAGACCCCAGCCATATTATTCTGCGACGCAATAATGAACCCGCTTCACTTACACAACTATATCACTAGCAAAGTATAATGAAGTAAGTCGTCAGTGCGCTCTGTACATTCAGAAAAGCCGGTAGAAATTTAAATGTGTGCAGAGTTTATCATACAAATGCTCATGCAAAGTAGATTTAGATTAAATTTAGTTATAAATCAATTTCTACTGTCTACCGAGAAAAACTGTGCACGTGCGTCAAGCGTTACGAAATGTGATCAGTTTGGAGATTCTAAAAACCAACACTAGCAGGGTTTTATTGATTTGTCATTTCTACATCAATTAAATGAATTCCCCATCGTTCACACAAATTTCGAGAAATAAACATTTACTAACATTCAAAAGAATTTCAAAACAAAGATGTTCACGTTGTTAATGGTGTATAAGTAGCAGAAAAGGAAACCCATACATCATATGTATGCTGCGCTAACCATGCTAATATCAATTAGGTTTACAAAAAACGCTATCACAGCGCTCTAAGAAGTTAACAAATAACAGTTTTGAATTTTTTCTATTAATGTAGTACCACTGAGACAGATTTCAACACTCCCATCTTAAGTCTGTGTAACAAATTGGGCTCATATGATGTTCTGAAATTGTTATATAGCTACAGTAACTGCAACAAAATTCCAACGACTTGTCAGTTGAGCGTGGCATGGTGTTTCAGAAAGAAAGGGGAAATGATTGACCAACACATGGGTCGCTGGAAGATGCTGCTATACTACATATCTCCGCTGTATGCATGGTCAGTCACAGACTGGGAGTAGACCCTATGAGGAGTTTTTCCCTACTGATTTGACGACATTTCTTTTAATCCTATTTTACTCAGACTCTTCAGTTTCATCTACAAGGGTTCTCTCTCTAGCCCTATTACATTTCTATAGGAAAATGAACGCTAGTGCGATGAAACAAACTAGGGTTAAGAACTAGGGTTAACTAGGGTTAAGAAGTTACGACACCGCTGGAAAACCGTAGATATCATTTACTTCAGGGCTCTAAGAGACTCGTGCAACTATATCTAGAAAGTCCCTTTACAAACTAGCGAATTGTATAAGGACTTGGGAGACAAACTGTCTGATCCCAGGTAACGCTATCCAAAACGGTGAGCCTAACTACTCCAAAGCAATTTATTGAAATTTACTTCCCATGTTGGTACCAAGGTGTTGTAAAACACTGCGTATGCACAGAGGAAATAATTCACTAGTGTCTTTCCCGTTGGTGACAAGCTATACACAAATTGGGTATCGTATATAACACCGTCTGCACTGTTATATTGGGCAGCTTATGCCTTCGCTTCCACAACAGCGGAGACCTTACAAAGGAAAAAAAATATTTAATATTTAGTATTTAGTATAGATCACCTGCTCCCAAAACCCAAAATATCAACCGTAAAGTATATAACAAAATTGTTACCAGGAAAAAAGCCCAGCAACCATACGGAAAACTAAGTGAGGAGTTGCCTCTTGCTGCTAAGCAGCGACATCTTCAAAAGCTGTGTAATTGAGTCCCAATATCAAGGAAGTCCAATGTGAAAATGAAATGAGGTAGACGTAACCCTGGTAGGCAATCAACTCTATATCGCTTGACTAAAATTAAGTGTCTCGTTTGTAAATTATTATTTGGAACATGAAGCAAAATTGATATTTGGTAGTCTCGGGTTAAGGCGGGTTCACACAACAGTGAAATGAACGAGTTTTCTCAGTTCCGCGTCCAAATGCGTTGCCGTGTCCACTCAAGCAGCAGAAAATCACGCAGTGTACTCAAGTTGTCATTTATGTTACTGCAACTATGACGAAATCTCCAAAACTTTATAATCCTTTTCTTTAGGTATACGTCACACTTCAAACAGCGTAATTCATGGGCGAAGGGTCTATCAATGGATGAAAGAAAAGGTTTATGATGCTGAGCAAACTCACCACACTGCAACCATTTTATTCTTTTTTTTAACTCACAATTTTGTTTAAGATTGGTTGAACAAAACATTCAGATGTTAGCTTACAGAACTCGTTCATTTGACTCGTGAGAACCCGGCTTCACGTGCCTCCACGCGTACACTAATCACGTTTCGTACATGGTATTAACTCGCGTGCAGTTTAAGGAAAAATTGTCAACTAGTTAGAAGAACACGAGGGACTCGGGTCAGGACGACTACCCGCTGAAAAAGAAGTACGGTATTGCTGTAATGCTGTAAAGTAACGGTAACGAATGTATTTCACAGAGTGCCGGAGCCTGGATCGGGGCTCATCTCTGGGTATGGGCCCGTTAGTCTTGCCCATCACTAGCTATCTATTATTATTATTATTATTATTATAGTGGGTTGGGTTACGAGCGCCGCAGGCATCACGCCCGCTTCGCGCCGAAAAACTAGCTATCTAATTTTTACTGTAATCAGTTGCTGTTTTCCATGCTTCAAGACCGATCTGAATTACTGCTTTTTTCGGTAAAGAGAACTGGTTGCAAAGGAGTATATAAAACATATTGATGTAGGTAAAGTGTCTATTTCCCATGGTCACTTGCAAATTAATGTTGCACAGTATGCTGCCTGGTAAATGGCTGAACCTCGATGTCATAAGCTCCATCTAGTGCACTCTGCTTGACTAGGTTTAAGTATCCATATTCTATCATGACATATTTGTTGAACCAGAAACAAGGTTAGCACAATGATTACTGTCAGCTGTATCTCCCTGAAGAAAACTTTTTGCATATTTTACTGCGAACGCACTTCAGCAGTTCCAAGTAGGTGTTTGCAACACAAATTAATTATACTTTCAAAAAGTGTCCTGTTCTGAAAGTACTTGAAAACAACCAGTGAAGCACGAAATTTACAGAGATCCCAGCAAAATAATGTCCAAGAAATGATAAAATAAAAATAATCTTACGTGCGAGCAGATCTGTTAGTGTTATCGAGGGCACTGTCAGTGGCTATCCTAGCCATAGGTTTGAAAATAGAGTCATTGGTCAATCCACAGCCCATTCCAAGATCAAACTGAGATGGGACTCTTATAAAAATAGGGTTAGATTCTTGACCTAAAACAGTAAGTTTTCACCGGATACATTCTATTATTACAATAGGGTATGTCTGCTATTACTTACTCTAGTTTTATTACTGCTAATTTCCATTATCCAATTTCCTTGTCATTCCGGTTGATACCAAAAAGTATCAAATACCAACAACCAGATAGCAAGTACGACTGGGCTGCAACAGTTTAGAGTGTAAAGCTAAAACTATATTGAGGCAACTGGTGGAAAAATTTCTACTAGAACACAATACTTGGCAAGAAGTTCACTACGTGGGAACTGAACTGTAGCTATTATACATACGTGGGTGCAAATAACAATCGACTTCGGTTTAGCAAGAAGTATCAAATTATTACGTGGTTAGAGTACTTCTCAATTGAAAATAAGCGCCGTTTTCAAGCTTGCACATAATAGCCAATGCAGCAGCATTCGGTCGCGTTAAACTATTTGGGAAGCTCTAAAAAACCAACTTGGTGGTGCAAAAGGTAGCATAGTAAGGTGGTAAACACGACTGGGGTAACGATCGACGGTGTCCAGCTCCGCCGTCGTTACCGACCACTTTTCAGACTCATTCCGACCCAAAAGCGACTGCCGTGCACGGGCACGGCTCTAAAACGACGCCAATTTTAAATTGGGCGCAATACCATTTATTTCAAAGGGAAAAATGAAAAATAGAAAAGATGACCTTTACATTCGTCTCAAGTGAAGTGAAGACTGAAAGGAAATACTGTGCTTCTTACATGGGCGTCCCGCCACTTTATCTATATTTCTTTATTACTGACTAATGATAATTCAGAGGAAGAAAATATGCCCCGAACTTCGCTACTTAATGGAACTGAGGGCGTCTTCGCATCTCGCAGAGGGATTGAAATAGTAAAGTTAGCATGTTCTTCTCGAGAGATTCAATCGTTGGTTTTTCCATTCGTCACTCTGGATCAAACTTCAGACGACAACCGCAAACTAAACATATTTTGTGACTTTGTTCGAAGTGACAAAGTGAACATCAACGATATAAAATTCCGGAGACGCTAAAGCTAAACGGATGAGATTATTTCAATCGCACCGTGCGAACCGAGAGACGCCTAAAAGTGCCTCCAGTAGAACCATGTTGGATTTGAAGTGTAAAAAAAGCTAATAGGCACCACTGTATTAGTTAATAAGAACTACACAATCGAAAAATTCCAGGCAAAGAGCCGATATCTGTAACGTTGCCGCGGAACTATGGAATCGGAAGCTGAAATTATGAGGGTACGTCCAAATCAAGTCGTCCCAATACACCGGTGCCCTATCGAAAATTTATAGGCATTAATCGGTATTTATAGGCATTAATCGGTATTTATAGGCATTTATCGGCATTTATCGGTTGCTTGTGGGTAAATAGTGAAAAGTGTCCGATAACATCGGAAAAATACCTGTAGCACAAATACGATAAACGTGAACGACTTCGGAGCAAAAAGACCACCCACAAGTTGAGCATCCGATGGTATATTGTGACCCTGGGTTAAAAGACAGCATAGAATAATAGCGACTGTTTGCCCAAAAATTTCTGATTCTTTAGCTTTTGTGGTTGTTAAAACTTAAATAGTTTCTGGTTGAACTATTGAATTCCATTAAAGAGCGAGTTCATAGCGTGTAGATTACATAGACTATAGCACAAGTGTGATCTAAGATTCAGTTCAGCAAAAAACCAAGTGTGGTTATAAATTAGTATCAGGGTTAAAATTTAATTTGCGAGAAATCGTAAACAAAGTTTTTTTTTTTTGGGGGGGGGGGAAAGACACAGAAGTGAATTTAACCCTCAATATTAACATCAAGCAAGGATATGATTCGATTTCATTTCAGTAAGTCTTTATAACCAAGAGCTCTCACTAAAGAGGTTCCTTGCAAACGAATTTAAAAACTTGTAATAACGGCAATTATTGCTAAAGTGAACAAAAATTGAAAGAGTATGTAAAAACGAAGTTTTATTTACGATTTCTCCATGCACAGAGTGGTCTGAAAAACTTTGCCTGACCATGAATACATGCACTACCTTCAATAACCTGAATCTGTATCCCGCTCATCAGCATTAACTATCTTTATACACTCAATACAAGATTAGTTTCCACCGAATCCAATAAAGTGGTGTTTTCGATCTTTACCAGAATTGGAAATTTCCATTGAACAGTGTGGTCCAGATTGCGAAATTCCCACTTGTAAAGAGAGAAATTTTCTTCGTTGAAAATTAAAAGTAAAAACCAAAGTCTAGCATTTTCCAGAAGCTCTCCATTTTATCTTCTATTTCGTTAGTCAAATTTGGTCAGAAGGCAAGGGTATATCTTTCAGACTACGCGCTGTGCAAAATCCAATATGCATATCAGAAGCAAAAGAAGAGATGACTGTGGCACGATGCAGCTGCTTCAGAAAACGAACCTGAAACTAAAAACGAGTTTACTCTCATAACAGGGGAAGCTGAGGCAGCAATCTACTCAGATGATATAGTAGAACAGTTAACCCATTAATGCTCACCGTCCTCATATATAAGGGAAACTGCTATTTTGTAATATTCTTCCTAGGGGAAATTAAAGTCTACATACGTCGAACATTAATGGGCTACTGTAGAGTACGAACTTTAGGTCAAGTGAGGAGATGGAGGGAAGAAGTACAAATCTGTAAGGTTACCTCTGGGATGGTATCCAGTTTGCTGGAGAAACCAGATCGCTGTAACGGGTGGGAGGGTAATGGCATCAACATCTAATTGCTCTTTGTGTGGGGTACAGCCAATTTAATATCGAAATTAGAATCAAAACGTTACAAAAAAAATTCTTTTGCATACTGGAGCAGGGATCTTCAATGAGTTTTTATAAGTTATCCCATAGACTGCAACAGTACTGTTGCGGTCTAGGGTTATCCGTGAACTCTTCTTCATTGGTCATAGTAACTACGTATAAAATGAAACAAACGGCTCGATACCTTCAAAGTAGTTGTTGCAAAAATGCAGACAGAATCTTTAAATGAAAAAACTGCTCCGAAAAAATACATAAAAAACTGATGCTGCATTTGAATGCAGTTGTAGATTAAGTATTTATACTGTTTGAAGTAACAGTGACAATTTTCTAGAAGCAAGAAAAGTGGTTATACATATCAACACACAGCCTAGGCTTAGAGAATAATTTTTACTGTACAGAGCAATATGTTGCAGAAGGGCTTCAGAAGCCAAATAGTAGCAAAGATATTTAGCTGCACCCTTTTCATCCTGTTACAAAAAAATCTATACTAGCAGGAATGAGTGATACATACAGCTTTGTAAATCTAGGTACTTCAAAGAACATATGCATCAAAAGTGCAAGAAACGCTAGAAAATTTTGATATGCAGTTATGTCAAGTTACAAATGCGATAATAAAAATGTGCATTTGCCAGGTGTGATTACAGTATGTGGCACATTTTGTTTTTGTAGTGGATCGAAATAATGCAGTGCTATAGAAATCCAATCAAGACTATATCCAACAACTATCGGTAAGTAGTATATGTATGCCTGTAACAGAGGGTGCTAACTACTGATAAGTGTTCACCACAGATTAGATGACCTGAACCAATGAGAGTTCGAACAGTAAATGCATAAGTTATTTCTATATCTGTATCAGGCCATGGTACCTCTCAACAGGGCTTTACCCGGTGGTTATACAATGGGGTAAAGAACCCCTGTATCAAAATAATACGGTCTGGTATGAGAGTACACCTTACATACCAGAGGACCATTTGGTCGAATTTCATCTATGGTGCTACTCCTACGGAAACCAACTATTTAAACTAGAATGTAAGATATATATCAATGATTTGCTTCTAGTATTTTATCTTGTCTTTTGGCACTTTATGCAGTGCAAAGAGATTGAGAAAATGCTACACTCCCATTGTTTCAAAATCACTAATGCTAAGTTGTGAACATATGAAAAATTCAAAAGGAATTAAAGCACTTGGGATGAAAAAAATACGTCGCCATCTACAAATGCAAAAAATCTGCAAACGTACCTTAAAGGATATAACGATATTAGCAGAAATTGAACTACTTTATCTAAGAATATTTAGAAGTAAATATGTATTTACATACGCATATATACAATTTTGATTTTCATACCTTATATCTATTAGCATTATAGTACAATATGTTTTATTCTATATATGTATGCCCAAATACTACTTAATATGATACATAATTAAATGCATTATGCACGTGAATGTAATAATCGAATTTACCAACGAGGTAAGTAGCAAACGAACTAAGTATTTGTGTGTAATCTTTAGCACAATTACTATACCATATCACACTCACGATACCCCATTTAGTTTCTAGATTCTACATTATATACACGTAAAGGGCGAGTGGTAACGATGCTTCAGTCTTTCTAGCCGCAAATAGGGTATTTCGAGAGAGGAGAAGGAAGAGACATAGTACGCCGATAGAAATGTGGAACCCATGCACAAAGGTGTTCCCATACGGGATGAGCGTGCATGGGGAAAAGGAAGTCGGAAAAGAAGAGGGAGAGCAGAAGATACGCATCATCAGCAGGGGTGTGAAAATGGAAGCAAAGCGGACACGAAAGGTAGACATCCCAAAGGCCTACCTACATGAGGCCTAAGTAGCCTCTGGATTCCTCTGAAGCCGCTACTCCCCATAACATACGATGGAGAACATAAATAGCCTAACCCTACGGTCCATCCTGTGTCTCCTGAGTGGTATACATCTTAGGATTTTAAGTTCCCCGCACAACTATCAACCTTTACCGACCAAGAGGGCAGTTCCGTTACGATCAAAATATCGCAACATTCCTGCCAAGCTTAACTTTTAGCAAAGACAAGAGAACGTAAGTTACAAACCATTCAGTGCTAAGGACAGCTTATCGGTTAGAAGAGATGAAGTTCAAGCTATGCATTTAGCAAGGAACGTTCAAGACTTCGGACGTCGTTATTGATGAAGCGTCCCGGATTCTAAGCGGCACTTGGGAAGGGTGCAGCAAACCCTCAAAATTAACATTCACGCTCAGTTTCATTAGCCTTCCTCTAGCTCCGTCAACACTATTATGAAGGACAAAATTGAAAAAAAAAAATGAAATTATGAAGAATAATTGAGTACAGGAGCACAAATGAACGCGCACGGCAATAAATTGGGAAAAAAAAGAGAAAATATTTGAAAAAAGAGAGATAGCTTTGGAAAAAGAGAAAGACGAACTGCAACTAAGGTGACCAAATTTCAGTTTACAAGCTTTCGATTCCACCCAAAATTATAACAGAATTTTTATGACTTCGTTTCAAACCGAATGCTATGCAAATTGAAATATCCTCGACTATTATCCTCGGTATGATTTTTATTTTTAAAATTTGCTTCCCTGCAAAAGCGTTCATCGGAGACGTGAAATAACTGATGGGCAATTGATCGTCTTAATTGGGGTAGTGACTTGACGTCCCAAACTTTTCAACTATGTAGTTTAATTTGTGGGCACAGCGACGAAATTATAGCTGTATTGCCAAAAATTTGTTAATAAAGTTATATCATTACTTTCCATTGAAGATGGACATGAGGCGACAAAAGTAGACAAGAAATTTACATGAAAATCTACTTACCCCAGGTCTACTCGGTTGGCCGGGACCCTGAAGATTCAGCAGCGGCTCCGACGATCGCTTCAAAAACTTTTTGATTTTATTTTCTTTGGTGGTCGGCTCCTTGTTCTTCTGTGGCGAGTATGCGTTGTACAGCAGCTTGTGGAACACTCTGAATCCAGACCGAAAACCAATTTAAATTCCATATATAACATTATAGTCTTAAAATTTTACCATTTATATTTTTACTTACCGTATCACACTGGATCCAAAGTTTTATTCAATTGAAGCTATAACGCGTTTGGACCCACGACATTTTAAACTAAAGTGACAGTCATCTTAGCTACCAGACGTACAATAGTGTGAGTTATCTTGTGGGAGGTTCAACATTGTGTGATGAAAATAGACTACGATATTGCTCATGTTACACATTATTGATTGAGCTTTGATATCGTACGAAGGTGAGACGGGATGATGTACGAGCAATGTCAACCCACTGGCGCATATTATCCAATGCTTTGGATATTATTATAATAGTGCTATGACTAGAGAAATAAAGTCTTACTATGGGCGTTAATGGTTGAGCCTCAGCCGCCTACAGGAGCAATATAACTGCTACGTTTCAAACGATCGAACTGTACAGACAACACTATGCTGTTTAATTTACATGGGTACTTAATAAAGGATATTATTAATTTGAATAACTGCCCTCTGAAAACCCATAAATAGGTTCTATATGGCTGATAGAAGAAACTATAGTAAAATGTTTTCGTATTAGAACACAGACTTCAGAGAAGAAACCAACTGCTGATGAGGCATAGAATGTATTTATCAAGAAACACTAATTCACCAGTATATTTGGATCAGCAGGGAGAGGGGGGTTGGAAGGGGTGCAACCGTTGAATTCTGGGAAACCAAAATGATTTAAAAAGATCATAACTAATTTTGTATTGGCCGATCACCAAAAGGCTGATAAATTTGCGGTTCCTGTTAATAAATGCATTCCTTGCGTTGTCAAGAACACGTATTTTTATATATACCAAGGTTATTTAGATGAATTTGATTGATTTTTACCGAATTAGTCAAGAGCAGCGCGTGGCAAAGTACAAGTTAGGCCTTTCTTTGGGATTATCCCAACATCTTTGCACTTCGTTAGAAATTTTTGATGACTGATAAAAATCGCTGATATTTATCACCCGGGAACGAAGTTAGAGAGGTGATCATGTTTTCGTTGAAGATTTAAAGATTTAAGTATATTTGTGTGTGTATTATATATATATATATGTCTGTCCACCCAATAAATGGTCGAAGGAGTTGAGCAATCTTCATAATTTTTGTAGGGAATTTTGGTGGGTTGACCTAGATGTGACCCATGCCAAAAAACCAGACCTAGCTTACCATACAAAATGACGGCATTGAATATTCCTCTACCAGGCGAATTTGCCTCCACCGCGGCAGATCGTCTGCAGCACGGGCGTTCTATTTTTTTTCCTATGTTATTATTGAAGAGCTAATCTCTGGGGTTGGGGCTGTGCGATCAACTCGTTCACCAAAGATGACTCCGTGGAATTTGCCCCTACTGCGGGTTATGGTCTTACGCCACAAGGCGTTCTAGTTTTTTCCAGGTTTTAGTAATGTATATGCAATAAGTAACCCGTACGTAAGCTGAATTTTTGATAAATATTTAAGAAAGCTATCGATAAAACCACTCATGGTCACTGTGCGTACTACGGCCCTATTGATTGACCAGTTCGCTACCCGCATGTTTTAATCATGACACTACTAACTGCAAGGTTAGTAAGCAATCTAGATTAAATTAGAAATGAAATGGAGACGGCTATCTATTTAATCTCCAATGAACAAATTGAAACTAAGTTCTCATTCGTAAGTAGAGACCTGGCATCAGTCGGGTTATTTTACTCTCTGTGACTGTGATTGGTTTCCATTGTTGTTTGCCCTAATCACCGAAACGTTAAAACTAACAACTGTTATACATACTTATATCGTACATGTTCATAATTTCATTTGTTCCTTGAATGTTTTACAAAATCCCAAGCATATATATTCATTATTTCATTTCTTCCTTGAATGTTTTCCAAAATCCCAAGCGTATATATTCATTATTTCATTTGTTCTTTAATGTGTTCCAAAATCCCAAAATTAAGGGAAAATTCGAAAGTGAAGATGCCCTCGTGCTTGGCCACACGCTACACAGCCGTCAGTGTGAACTGGGCCTTAGAACTCAGCTGCAGGAAATGCGCCATTAAATACCCACTGTAGTCTACATGCTCTTCCTGTACTGCTCTTCCTGTACTGGGCCTTAGAACTCAGCTGCAGGAAATGCGCCATTAAATACCCACTGTAGTCTACATGCTCTTCCTGTACTGGGCCTTAGAACTCAGCTGCAGGAAATGTGCCATTAAATACCCACTGTAGTCTACATGCTCTTCCTGGACCAAAAATAACCTTTAATTGAGACGTTAGGAATAAAGGAAACGGGAGCAGAACTTGAGAATGCAGTGTTAGTTGCGATATTAAAAAAAAAATGAAGCGTGGACAGTCGACGGGTGCAAGACGGGCTTGATCGTTACTTGACGATGGTATGTTACTGATTACGTGAGGGAAACTATCTCTTCCGAAATTAAATCTAGACCATTTCGTGTTTCAATATAAATCGACATCAATTCTTACCTGATATTGAGGATTTTACACGACCATTACGATCCAAATTGAAATCAGACTATTTATAAAAAATGAACTTTAACCGTTATCGGGCCGACAGATGGGACCAATCCTATTTTTTTGTCATTCTGTTTATCGATTGACGAAGAGGCTCATCTCTCTCGTTTCTTGTTTTATTTACCCACCAGCAGATCCAGATCGTCATTTCGTTAATAGATTTATTAGCCGACCTATCGGCCCATGCGTCTTCGGGTCGTCCGACAGATCCACTGTCGTTTACCTAAGGTTCAAAGCGACGGGACCGCCGAGATGTCGTCTGTAGGCGATGCACGACACCCACCCGACGAGCTGTCGACGCTAACAAGCATCAATCTGCACGAATTGGCAGGAAGTTCAGCTAGTCTATCGATCGGGACATCAAAGAAACGCCTTCTCTATCTTTCCATCCAATGCTGTTGTACACAGTCGATATCTGATGCGCTTACTCTCGCTGCTATTGCGTAACTTATTATCTTCGACACCAGACACATCTGAGGTACCTACACTTTTGAATCGTCTTACCCAGTTACATCGCTAAGTACTTTGGTACATATCATCGGATTGTTTTAAAGCGATCCAGTGATCTCGCCTACGATCGTATTTCGTCCATTTATCTGGACGGCTTCAATGGCAGTAGCTATTTATTAGTGCGTAACAAATGCCTGTTTTATGGGCCGATATGTCAGTAGAACCCAGTGTAGGTCGCCTTGACGATTGCGCAAGGATGTAAAACCTTTACCAAGTCACAAACACAATAAGCGTTAGTAAAGCATTAAAAAAGCAGTTTAAAAAATAATTTTTCATTATTAGCGCTGGAACAAAGATGGAAGAGATGGAGAAAATAGGCCTTAAATACAATGATAAAGATGCATGTGCATGGTTTCAGTTTATAGTTAAGGGTTGTTAAAACAAATAATGTAAGATGCCTGTTAACTCCAACATACTTAAGCATTGACCTAGCAAAGATTCATGTGGGAAGCCTACGTAGTACCGATTTAAACACAACATTCACTGGCCAACTGTATACTCCTACCATCAGCATGCTGTTCCAGTGCAGCTCCTGCACGATCACTATTACTCAGCCGGCAGGCAACTAGTAGATAACTAGGTACTATACCTAAACTCCTATCCTGCATATTGCTGGGTCATCCCAGGCTTGGAAGAAACTAAGGTGCATAAAAAAATAATTTGAACAAAACAGAAAAAAGAAAAAACTTGCTTGGGTGAGGAAGAAATAATTTCCTGCTCGCATTTCTTAGGATGATTGCGCGGCTCCCCGTACAGCATCTTGTAGAATAGTCTGGTGATAAAATTAAAAATTAAAACTCTGTTCAGTTCCTTTCAAATATAAAATTATATGGTTGTAAAATAAAAATAAAACGATGTTCCAATCTTTCAAATGTTAAATTGTATGATTGTAAAATAAAAACTATACTGAGCCGTAGTCAAATCTCTGCGGCTGTATCCAAGAAAACAGCGATCGATCCAAAGAGAATCAAATTCGACGTTTGTGATTTGTAATAACTTGATGAGTAGCCGAGGTTAAAAAGGGAAGTCGAAGAAATAAAAGGACCGTCAATATAGGGTAGAAATGGGAAGAAAGCAAACGGGCCCGTTAAGAAGGTTGTCAATATTGGGTAAAAATTGGAAGAAAGCAAACGGGCCCGTTAAGAAGGTTGTCAATATAGGGTAAAAATTGGAAGAAAGCAAACGGGCCCGTTAAGAAGGTTGTCAATATAGGGTAAAAATTGGAAGAAAGCAAACGGGCCCGTTAAGAAGGTTGCCGAGAGACTAACAACTGAAATTAAGGTTGACGACGAAGACCCCTGCTAACCTCCCTGTCCTACATAGAGATCTGGCAAGTTACCTAACTGTATTCAAGGCACATTCTATACCCTCTAAACGAAAGAGCAAGTATGGTAATTACTAAATTACCCTAAAATAGATAATTGAAAATGAAACCGCTGCCTGTACCACTGGTTCAATGATGACATCGCACCTTTATCCTCAGGATTCTATCTATCATTCCATGAAGAATTTACCAAAATATAAAATTTATGTTTAGCGGTAATTGTATACGGTGCGGTAACTGTGTGATTGAAAGGGTATAGTCAGCCTTGACCTTCTACTTTACAAACAGCAGCATTATGGCAGTAACCAGACATGGTTACCAGTCACGCAAAGGGTGATAGGACGACTACTACTTACCACCCAATGGTTGGGTACGAGACGAGGCGAAGAGAGCCGTGTGGTCACTGCGTCCCAGTAAACGGAACAAGACACATGAAACGCAACCCCAACTAAATTTGGAAGCAGTAGAAAGCTTCAATAACTAAGCTGTAATATATGAACTTCAGTTTTTGCAAGTTGCTGATAGCCCAGTATGCCCTTAAAAAATTAAACACTGTTCGAGAACTGGCCAGTTGCGGCTACGTGCGGTCCGGCCGAAAGAGTAATGAACGCAGCAGTAAAAGAGACGCGTAAGTAAAAAGGACGCAAAAGTAAAATGACCAAAAAGCCAGTGGTGCCGTAAGCGAAAAAAAGGCGAGAGTAGAAAAAGGTCTCTGTCAACAAAAAGAATTAAACAAGGCCCATGGAGAGAACAAGGCCCATGGAGAGAACAAGGCCCATGGAGAGAACAAGGCCCATGGAGAGAACAAGGCCCATGGAGAGAACAAGGCCCATGGAGAGAACAAGG
>LQNS02004412.1:11077610-11098659 GCA_001587735.2 Parhyale hawaiensis | reverse complement strand
ACTTTGAAGTTCCCATTGTTTTTCTATGGGAGAAAATACCGAGCGGTCCCAAACAAGCGAAATTAGGGTTAGGTTAGGTAAGGTTAGGTTAGGTAAGATTAGGTTAGGTAAGATTAGGTTAGACAAGGTTAGGTTAGGTCAAGTAAGGTTAGGTTAGGCAAGGCCAGGTGTGGTTCCTTTAAAGCCTGTGATGACATCGGCTATTTTCTCCCATAGGAAAACAATGGGAACTTCAAAGTCTAATATCTCAAAAACTAAGCATTTGCGACGGAAACTGTATTCCTGTAAATTGTCTTAAATTGACCCAATTAACATACTGAAAGCAACAAAAACCCAAAAAAACATGTGAAAGTGAAAGTAAAATTTTACCAGAAATTGAATAGGAAGGACCGTACGCCAGCGCGCACAGAGGCAGCGTCAGGTGATGCTCGACATCAGTTCGCTGATTGAATACCCAAAAGAAGACAGTACAAGGCCTACTACTGAGAAATAAAGTTAGAAATGAAAATATGTTCAGTCAATGATTATTTCTGCTAGAAGATCGTTTTTAGATTAATATGTGACTTCAGTCTGCTTAAACGTAGTACTTGATGAAGAATAAGGGATATGCAATTCATGGAGGGGTTCTCGCACTGAATCAGCGCACATGGGTACAGTATGTCGGAAAAGAAGAGGGAGAACACAACAAAAAATGGTATTACTGGAACTATAAAAATGGAAAGGGGGCATGAAAGACAGAATCCCTAATGGTAAGGCTAGGGTAACCCATAAAATACTGTAGAGTGTAATGTTTTTTGTTCGTTAGGAAACGGTAACCAGTGGGGTGCCCGAGGATAAGTGAACCTAGCTAAACCAGCTGCAAGGCCCAAATAGGCCTACCATTTAATAAAACACGTGGATTACAAACTTTCCTCAGAACTAATAGGAGGTCCGGTATGTGGAAACATCTACACGCTCTTAAGAATGTCCAAAGTTTACGGCATGTCTGCACAGTTCAACTTCATTGTATAATACGGAGTTGTTGTTTATAGTTGTTTTCAAATGGTAGAAAATTCTCTGCAACTCACTTCACCGACGGAGAATTGAGAAATGCACTCTTATGTTGTAGTCGTATAAGCTTGACATTTCTGCGTCTCTCTTAAAGCGTGTGCAAGACGGGCAATTTAAAAAGAAATGGAAGTATCAAGCGGGCAAGAAGATGGCCATATGCACCTGACCATCGCATTATAACTGGTGGGTTATGAAAGAACTAAAGCTGCAGTATTGTTGAATAGATAAGTCCAATTGAGTTTACAGGGAAGCCAACACGCAGACAACAACAACGCCAACACGCCGCTCTCTACTGAGCTTCCAACTCTCTTGCCAACATCAGCTGGAGTTCTTTCCACCTTGATCGTCCGAAATGAAAGACCGACTTGTTTCCAGTTTTACGTGTGGGCTCCTTTACTTAATCTTTACTACAAACTTTTCCGTTTACAGCAGCTGAAATGGTAACCAATGCGTTATCAGACAAAAACGTAAATGAAATTGTACTCAATGCATCTGTAAAGGGTTAAAGTTCAGCAGCTAAGTCCGTGCAGCGCAAACGGCGAAGTTGTGTATCGATCACAGCAACAGGCGTGTGGACTTCCCGCGCAAACTCCGGCTCTCAGAATGGGCCATTCTCTATGAATGGAGGCCGTGGCAGTATCAGGGAGGACTGATGACGTAACCACCGTTATTATCATACGTGCAAATGATAATGCGAATGCGCTTTCATCGCATTTACAATTTTCACAAGAATAGTTCAGTAAGGTCATAATTTCATGACTTTTAGCTTGAATTTTAGTAGGAATAGCACTATTTGCGGCGTCTGTTTGTCGGCACGTTCGTGATCAACAGCACCGTGATCATGATCATCGTGATCACTGAAAAACATTAGAACGGTCAATAATTTTGTAAACAAACCAGAGACGCCATGTCTATTTAAAAAAAAATCTACTTTTATCGTATTTACACGGAAGATGATGAGGAATGGCTTGTTTACTAATCTCTATTTGTTTTGAAGTCAATGCATAAGTGAACTAGGTAGCAGTATTCAATGAATGTTGAACATGCACAGGCATAAAAATAACTAAACTAAAATTCTGTAAATCAATTATAAAACCAACCATAATAATATTATCCAATTTATCCTTAGATCGTAAGGAAACGTCACTAACTTGTATTTCAAATTTTTGCTTGTCTAACGGCTTAAATCAATCTTTGTTCACGCATGATAAGCCCGCTGAGGAAATTACTGTGCAATCAAATTTCACCACTGATCATGGTTGATCGCTATCAGAATCACGCCAAAAAATTGTCACAAAAACGTACGGATCATGAGGAATCAGGCGGAATCATCCGCAAGGTGGTCACAAAAAGATGCCTTTTTCGGACAGTTGCTTAGCTAATAGCTACACTATAAAGAAGTTATTCTTAAATCTTAATGCTACGTATTTATGACGCTGGGCGAAAGGTAATGGTTTCGTTGACACTGGTATATGCAATTGATAGTTGTGGAATTGCATCACCTTGAAAATATTCGGAAACTTTGAGTTAGTGGGCTACAGTACGAAAAAACTACCTTAGCTGCCATCAAGTTTTGAAACAGGTATTATGATCATATTATTATATTGAGCAGATGGAGTCTCCGGTTCCACAACACAGCCGATCTCACCGAGGAGGAAAGAGGGGACACACAGTATGTCGATAGATACGTGGAACGCATGCACGAAGGTGTTTCCACGCAAATTCAATGGGCAAGAAAATTAAGTCAGGACAGTAGAGGAAGAACAAAAGGAAGCAACACTAGCACGAGTATGAGAGCGCAATGAAGCAAAGTGGACGCGAAGGAAAGATGTCACGAAGGCTCAATTAAGGCTAATAAATCCAAAATTTTCAGGTACTCACACTTTTGGCTCCAGTTTCAGAATGCTATATTATGCTGGTTGAAACTCACTTGATTTATTAGATGCTGAAGACAATGACTTGAATTGCGAAAACCACTGCAGACTGATGCGGGCATTTACCGGGTTGGATTCATCTATCTTATATCTTAACAAGCCTCAATTTAGTGCTTTCTCAACATTTTGTCTTCTGAAAGCTAAATCAAAATCTTTTGATACGTCTTTCCGTGAACCTATAAATACTGCAGGACATTCTGAAGACGCAAATAGGTGAATGAAGAAACTAGGGAAGAAAGCAGTTTATCAACGTACAAGTTACGACCATGTGCCACGTGACGTCACAAGCTAATTCTCTGAAGTGTACGACAGCTTGGGCACTGCGCGTGCACTAACCTGTCACGTTTTATCGGTCTTGGTTACTAGTTTAAGATGTGCCGCATCACCGACGTAGGCATTAGCGCCTTATCTTTGGTCTAGCTGATTGATTCCAGGAAGCAAAGAGTGCAACGGGAGGACTCAATGGAACTAATATAAAACTTTGCCGTGACCGCATGTTGACGAATGACGTCACACCGACGAGTCGGAGTAGTTAAGAGTCGGACCTCAGGCCTTTGTTGGTTGGGCTCTTTATCTTAACGAAAAATATAAGCAGTGTTATATTCTTGATGCGAGAGAAACTATAAGAACAGTTATTGCTCAAACTTTCTGTACTTGACGAGCGAGTACCTAACAATCATTTTACTGTGCTTTGTGCATGGGTGCATCGCCACTCAGAAGCGGGTGACTGAATGAATTAAGTAGAAAAATACAGTGACATGTTTAACTTGAGTATTCTGAGAGCACATACCTCCGCCAAGCAAAGCAACGGCTACGAAAATATAAAATTGGTTCTGAGACAATGATTTTCTTTGCATCAGCACCAAAATCTAATCATTTGTGCCCTTCAAGAGTGTTAACAGATTCAGTAATTTTTCTAGAGATCCGTTCATAGCTTATTGAGTTATGCTGCTAACAAACATTATGACAAACAAGAGTCAAACATACAAACGTTCGAACCGATCTGCACCAAAATTTAATCATTTATGTCCTTTAACTTTACTAACAACTACTATAAATTTTTTTTCATAAAGATCCAATAATTATTTTTTGAGTTATTGTGCTAACAAGCATAAAATAAAGAACAGTGACTGACAAAAGAACGAACAAACGTGTCATTACAAAAATTTGGTCATTTACTCTACGGGATATATCCAACAACTCATCTAAAGTCATAAAATTCCGTCCATAACTTTTTGAATTCTGGCGTTAAGAATAATGAGCCAGACAAACAAACAAATGGATGGACGGATCTTCACCAAAAGTTAATCATCTGTTCCTCTCAACATACTTAACAAACCCTGTAAATTTCGTCAAAATCGGTCCATAACTTTTTGCGTTATCTTGGTGACAGACAGAATAACGGACAGACAAAGCCGACGAAAACATAACCTCCTTGGCGGAGGTAAATATGTTTTAAGAAGAGCACTAGGTATGAACTAAATACGAAGTGTAAATGAGGCTTCACTTCAAAGATTGAATCAGGGCGCCATGCCGGCCCAAATCTTGCTTCTGGTGCTGTGAGTTTCCACCAGCCTTCAGTGCAATATTTTAATGATAATTCTTTATTGTTCAACTATACCTATTTATTCTCTTCATTTATTCATATGCTAAAGGAATGAAATTTGCAATTGACGATTTTTTGGGCGAAACTAATTTAAATATCATAGGCTGCTATCTTTTCCGTTCATCAACGTTCACGTCGCTTTTCGATGCTAGTTTCTCGTGCGTCCGCCAGTTTTACTACTCACTTCTTGCCGTTGGATGTGCGGTTCGACCCCGAAAGTATTGGTGCCGGTTTGGTGCTCACTCCAGTTACACTCACTTGTTTGGATACGGCGCACCACCATCCAGGGTATTAGCGCCCACTCCAGTTACGTTCTGAGCTTCCTGATTGATTCAGTAAATAGCCTCCCATCATTGTTCTTCTTTGCTGTACAGAATGTTGGACACCACAGTAAATAGATTTTAGTGTGTTCTGATGGACACCACCCGGCGCGAGAGGAGGTCTCCGTGTGCCTAGCTAAGGTGGAATTTGAGTCCTTGTACAGGAACCTGGCGGCGCTGAGCTAAAACTCCTGGGAATTCTGGAATCTACGGCTCCCTGTTCACTCTCAAATGCTATTTAATTTTATATAAACTTTGAACGGCTTCAACGCTCCAAATACATATAATCCTTCATTACAAGAGCAACTTCTGCTATACAAAATATCTCAACCTTTTGAATCATATCCAAGGAATATAAAAAACACTTGAATCATATCCAAGAAGAGCAAAACGCACAAATTACATCCAATGATTTCTTCAAAACTTGAAATACGTAAGAATCTACTACGCTTAAGTTGATATCTTGCAGTACTGAAACATTTGAGTTATATAAAGAAAGCACAAAAAAACTGTGAGTTAGATTCAACACAAACCCTACTCAAGTACCGATGCTCATGCTTGGAAACTGAAGCTAGAGGTAAAAGAAACATCACCAACGATCAAGTGTTATATTTGAACCAGCGTAGGAAATGTAGCTTGCTTCTTTCGTAACAATGTAAATATCAACGTTTTGTGCTAGTACAGAATCAATTAACTTAACGTTAAAAATGTGTGCCTCTAAATTATCAGTAGAACAATCTTATAGCAAACGTTATCAAAAACTGACGTCACTAATTATAAAAACGCAAAATGAAAATCCTAACTGAGTGAAGCACGAGATTGTTGATCAGGAATTTGCGCTTCTCAAGAGCTAATTGGAAAAATAGTTTTATAACAAAGAAAGCGTCTCAGACGATATTCATTTCTCTATGCAAGAGGGAAATTGCACTGCTTCTGTAAAGCAATGAATATTATTCAGGTTCGCCGAAAGGTAATAGCTCGGAGATAGAATTATTTTTTTGTGAGAATATGGACTGGCAAGCTTCGGCACTGGCAGGCAGACAGAATTAATCATATAGACGTAGACAACAATGAGAAATAAAAACAGAAACTCATGAAATGGATTACAACCTTCGTTGCTTTCACCGCGTGTTTTTGTTAGTACTGTATTTCATAAAAAAATTTTGCCACTGACGTTGTTCAATCTGTGATTTTAAAACGATTAAGGGGAAAGTTGAAAAAATTACTGCATCTTCGGAGCTTGGAGATGGTTTAACATATTTCCAGTATTTCACCAGAGGCAAATGCACCTAGTTAAGGCAAACGCCATAATCGTGAATATTCGACATTATCATAATATACATGACAGTGATTATCACATGGCAATCATTGTTTAAAAAAGTCACTTACTATTTTTACCACAGACAATTTTAAATATCGCGATCTGGAGAAGCTAAGTTGTACTTCAATTGTTGTTCATCCTGCAACTTTCACTTGCTCACTTCATTTAATTCAATAATTATTGAATTTACTGCATGAAGTACTCAGCATAATTATTCAACTCCTGTTGCATCTTGTCAAGGACAGAATAATTATATCTAGAAATGCACTTTCGTAAATTTCACAACATTCTCATTGCGACAGAATTCGGTTATGACAGCCGTGTGATATGACAACGTAGTTTGAATTGTCGGAGCAAACGCGCCAATGACTGTGCTGCAGTCGCAAAGGGCGGTTCACACGACAGTACTTTGAATGTTTTCTTCCAACTAACTGCCCCAATACGTGGCTGTATCGTTTAAGCAGCAGAAAAGACCACACTTTCTAGGCTTTAATTCGTTACAGGAACACCACTAGGGACACTGCCATAAGGCACAGCTGAAGTGTCGTATAAGATTTCAGCCGCTGATTTGGAAGACAAGCAGTTGTCTTTTCACGAATACACATTGGGACAACTAGCGCAGAGAACACCTTCAAAAGACTGTTGCGTGAGCCGGTCTTCAGATTACATAGCTACATACAGGATGGAACTTGGGAACCTCGCTCGACGATAACGATGCCGTTCCTAATCTTTAGTGCGTTAAAAAAACACTAAAGAGCAGGAAGACGCAGTAGGTAGGCTACCAAACGAACAAAGAACTTTCAAAACGTCGTCTGCCAAAGCAAGCGCAGACTTTTAGTAGCTGGCTCTAGCAATGCGAGAGTTTCAACGAAGGAACGTTGCACACTAGGCCACTATTTCATAGTGCGGAAGCTAAGTAAGGGCATACGACGTGAAGACTACGGTATGTAGGTAGTTCATTACCTACTGGGCTCACCTGCTGAAACCTGCAAGTAGCCATCTGTGTTGAGCCGAAGAGGTCTACAGGCGTTCAAGGCAGCCATGAAAGGCTTTCTGGTTGATTTATCGTAGCAAGACATTGTGTTTCATTTGGATTTTGAAGCGCGTTTCTTGCACGCGAAGGGAGGGTGTAATTTTAATTATTAAGGTTTTAGCCTTCTAACTCTTGCCATCGCGGGCACGCTGGTGGTGACGTCATAGCAAGTAAATCCTCAAGGGGCCAATTGAAACTTAGATGTCTCGTAGGAAGAGCATTGTTTTAAGTGTCATTTATGTAAGACTCAGAGCGCCTATAGGCTCAAATGTGAAAGTTTTTGCCCTAATTTTACTCGCTTAGCAAACCACTCGCGAAGCGCAGCGAGGTTCTACCCTGTCCCATAATTAGTTCACGCTGGCATACAGTCGGGAAGATCAACCCTTCACCTATTGTGCAATGAATGCGGTACGCGAAGTTGCATCCTAGGCTATTCCCTTTGTTCAAGCAGACGCACAGTCTGGAAGACCTACCATTTGGTGAGCTGCGACGGTACACAAAACCACTGAGGAAGCAGAGCAGGTATTTCAATGCCACATTACAAAGAGGCGATCACGAATGTCGACGGCGGTTTCCACCCACTTCACCGCCCCAGTTGGCTCGGCATACACAGAGAAATTCAAGAATCAATCAAAACCAAAATACAACATAATACATACACGAACGAATACAATCGACAGAGTGCCTATTGTATAAGTAACAAAAATCGCAAATAGCCGGCACGAGAAATTGAAGAGAATACTGTATGTTGGCTGTTAACTGTATGTATACAAAACACATACAGTGCGGAACAAAATATCGGGAACTACTTGTACAATTCACAACACTCTAAGAAAAATCTTTCTGTGCGGCACAGCAAAGGAGAATAAGACACGTGATGAGCGCTGGTGCGGCGCTAGTTTCCGTATGTACATTCTAAACTTCACATATCTAGAAAAAGAATTCTTTCAAACAGTGTATAATAAATAGTTATAAAAATTTCAAATTTGTTGTTCGTGAAGCAATTAAGGTAGTTAAAATATGCCTTCAACAAACACATGGGACGTCATCGATTAGCTCGATGAAGCCGAGTTCAGCCCCAATAGGCTTGATTTGTTCGGAACTTGAGACCGGTGCGTTGGTTGCACCCTCGCGGGAGTGAATTCAAGGCGCTAATCTCCAACCAATTACTCTTGAGACTTCCAAAATCTCAATCTTGCTCCGTAAGATGGCGCCATCAGACGTCTCAATCATGACCGGGTTGCTATTAACCACGGAAACCAATCTAAAGTGCCGTACAAATCGTTGAGGCGGATTGAAGAGCAGCTGCCTCCATGCAACAGTGCTGCGCAGTACCTAGCTACCTGTTTCCCGTACCTCTTTCTACACACTCTTCCGCTCACCGTAGGTCGAGAAGGCGAGCTGTACGAAAAACTCACTTTACACCACAACTTTACTCAATCTCTCATGCGTCAGAGGAAACTATAGACGGGGATTCAAAAGATTATACGTAGAAATCCAAGTCCCAAGTTGAAAAGTTGAAACTGAAATCGCATGACCGTGGGGTGCTGCGCAGCAGAGTTGCTTCGTGTAATGCGGTCGCTCGCAGCGAGACGTCTGCTCTTGCACGAATATATTCGTACGTACAAGTAAAGCAGCCCTACCGAGCCGAAGCGGATCCTTTCGTACAGCTCATACGTACAACAATTAGGTACACTATCTCGTACAAGTACCACAAGCAGGTGACAATCGTGCGTTGGTACCAAAAGTATCTTAGCTATTCTATTAAGTCCAAAAATACCTTTTTATTAAATTGCAAAATCTTGGAAAAGTGTGAGAAATGCAACAGCTATCGTGCGCTACGTAATGGGGTTAAAAGAATACCTCTATTATAGAAAGCACAGAGTTAAAGGGTGGTGACTCTCTAGCAGTGTTAACCCTTTACCGGGCTGTCGAAAAACGCTTTTGTAGAAATAGCCATATATGATCACTTGCCCAATAAGGAGACAGGCCAAGGCTACCCGAACACAAGGTCTCTTACTTACCGACATCAACAAACCAACCACCAACTAATGCAGTTTTGGGCACAGTTGGACCAGCTTTTGATGACGTCACAACAGCGGCGAAGGATGCATTGCAGGCCAAAAATGAACATGAAAGTATAAGCTCTGCCTGTCAAACAAGCGCCGCCCATATCTGCAGTGACGTCACCAGGTGTAGTCAATTACTGATGTCAAGCGGTAAAGACCTTGTGTTCAGGGCGCTATTTTTATATTTCCAGTACATCTCAGGCTCAAACACAAATATCGCTCCTACACCACATTTACCACTTCTAATGTCTTAGAGCAACCACTGCCTTAATCCTTTAGTGATTAACGAATTCTTTCAAGGCCTCAGTGCTTAATTGAGAGCAGACATGAAGCACATCACTGCGCCAGCCAGTTATGCGGTCTGCAGCGGTGCAGTATCTGTAGCCACTTTTGTTATCGGCAAAACAAGTCTAAGCTTTCAACTGTTCGTCTCCCGAGCTGGTTGAACAATGACATTTTTAATAAGTTAGCGGGACCGCCGAAGTAGTCCATTGTTTGGTATAAAGAGACACGTCCGCTAGGACAATACAGGTCGATTTAGGCACAATTGACAGGGAGAAGGGCTAACTGGACTACTAAACCTACTCCCAAATGCAGGCTCCGTGGCAGCAAAGTTGAGGGAATATTTTGCTCGGCAACCCGAAACGGTTGAACAAACAGGGTCATGACGTACTAGGCTACTTGAATATAGCACCCGATGTGGTGCGTATAGAAGGTGAAAGACAAAGCACCTAGTCCACTCTGCCTATTCGAAACGTTCAAAGTAGTGAGTAGGTCATTACGGGTTGCCGTCTTTCAATTACCATTCAAACGCATCCAATGCACAGAAGTGCAACAGCTACCACATATGCAAATGTACGGCTATGCACGAACGCTCGGTGTCCTAAATAATATCAAATGGATAGGTACATGCATAGCCAGCTACCCCCGTCTCCAAACCAGGATTGATATATGATTTTGCCATCGCAACGATCAGTATATAACAGCCAGTACAATAAGTACAAAATGTTGCCTTAACATTTTACTTATTCACTATGTTTAATACCCTCAATATTTATCATCATCGAATGTTTGTAAACCGATGAAATTTATCATTTAGATGTCTTGCCACCGCACAACGGCACACCGTCCACATCGGGCAGAATGGGGAACGTTGCTGATAGTATTTCCTATCTGTACCAGGCTGCACTACCTCACTACTAATGTTTGTTTCCGTAGGAATACAATAGGAATAAGAGCCCTGGTAGCAAAGTGACACATCCTGGTATGAAGAGGGCTTCATTCTACCGCCTACGTCTCACAACACCTGGCCAATTCTACGGAGTGCCTCCACTAGCGGGAACAACCGATTACCATTCACGTACTTCCTTTAAAACTGTAACACACCACGTTTAACTACCGTCTGTATCAATCCAGCAAACTAAAACAAGAAGTCCAGCATCCAGTAGGACCCTAGAGTCACCAGGTGACTGTCAGCACGGACGCCACAACAGTCATGAAGCTCCCTGCCATTAACGGACTACCTTCGATGACGTCACGTAACCGCCTAATTGGCCAATAACAGAGGCGACGAACTACGTCCCGCTCATGTTCACGGGTTATGACGTCATCGAAGCCAGTCAATTACTGATGGTAGAGCCTTGTGTCTAACTTAGGCTTTGACCAAAGCATCGAAACTCGAAGTATCTGTAATAATTCTCTAGTAGGCTTGTGGCAGTGACAAGTATATATATATTTCCCTGCATCTAGAAAATTTCTACTTTTAACGCGTACCGCACGAAACTGAAAATACACAGCATCCCAAAAGCATCATCCATCTAGAAAAATTAAGAATATAGATAAAATGGTCTAAGGCATACATATATACATATACAATAATTGTTTATGAGAAAACTTCACGAAAAATCAGATCTTTTTCATTTTCAATAATACAAAGCAGCCCTCCAGCATTTCTAAACAGATCTAAAAGCGGTCAACTGTCTCGAGCAAGCTTCCCAACCTCGCCAGTCGACGCTACCGAAAGCCGAACTTGTTACTGGAGGCCAGCAACTATGGTGCCTCAATCCTGCGCTCAACAGGACAGCAGGGTGGAATTCGAAAAGACTTTTGGTTGAATTTACTGGTACTTTTAACCCTACAAAACCACGACTAGCAGTTTTTCCAAAGGAACGAAGGATACATTCTGGGACGTCTACATTGAAGGACGCCGCGTGTCAATATACTAGGAGGAATTCGCGGATATAAGCTTTGCACTCAGCACTAATGGCACCCACTTGACCAACACCAGGATCCGTAATCCTCCGCATCCAATACCTACTCAATATTAATTCCACTTGCATTGAATGATGAAATACGAGGAAACCAATCTTAAAATTCCACCCTGGTCCGAGATTCAGTTCTCCAGCTTCATCAAAAATAGATCTCTCTTCTTGACAACCAAGCTAAAGCAGGTATGATTTTATACTGAACACCACACCGTCCAACGTTCCATGTTGGACATCTAAATGTTCTCAAGAAGTCATACCTACTGCACGTTACAGCAGAAACGCTAGAATAGATTTAATCCCCAAACAAAAATTCAAACCAAAGATCGCTGCACTTGTGGTCATTTCATTAGAAATTTATGGGGTCATCAAAGCCAAGTCATAATGTTTCTGACCATCCATGCATCACCAGCGAATGGCCCATACAGTAAAAGAGCAAGGGCAACTTTTCCCTAAGTAAACATTTTCTACGCCGTCAATAACTGCCAAGAGCCTACGTCATGACGTCAGTATTTACCAAACTTATCCAGAACAAACTTCCATTCCCTGACGACTCCCAAGTCTTCCCAAAACAGTGTCAGAACTAAAGTAATTGGTAGCAACCACGTACGTTTCGGTATAACTTATCCCCGGAAAAACTATTTTCTTTCCGACTCCCTAAATTTCGAATGAAATAACAATGGGCATGGCGACTTCTGCTTTGCTTTTCTCAATGTTGAGGATTACAAGCGATAAGGCTGAAGCAATGCCGGGTTTGACTACTTCATACACATTTCGTCGTGCATGCGGATAAGTCCGAGGGCTTGGTATTGGGAGATCACCACCAAGATGAAGAAGATCTGCACAAACATGCCGAAGAGGGTGGGGACGGCGGTGGTCCACGCTGCTTCGTGGGCGCCGAGGAGGATGAAGATGATGACGACAAACGCTCCACTGATGAACAGGTGGATGAATTCTTGGATGATCCATGGCACCAGCAATCCACGTGAGTTCTGCAAATGAGGATGAGAAATAATTAAGGATGCCACCACTTCACTGTCGTTCAATTGACTCTATTTCCTTGGTTCTATGAGCTTGATTTACTAACCTAAGTTAAGACGCAATGGATGAGTGTCACCGCCCTACTCACACAATCACTTCATTAATGAGGATTACTCACCGTCATCACACGATTACTCCATCCCACGTAGCACTAAATCTAGGCTCTAGGTCGGACCTACGTTGTATCTCAACACTAACCCACTGTTCATTTTTGGAATGTCGGCCCAATGTTATTTCTACCTCCGCAGAGGAGGGTATGTTTTTGTCGTGTTTATCTGTTATTATTTTTGTCTGTCTGTGCGTCTCTTTGTCACCATGATTGCTCAAAAAGTTATGGACGGATCTCTACGAAATTTACAGGGATTGTTAGGCATGTTGACAGTAACAGATGACTAACTTTTGGTTAAAATCTGTACATCTGTCTGTTTGTTTGTCTGTCTGCCTATTTTTTGTTAAGGCCATAACTCGAGAAGTAATGGATAGATTTTCATGAAATTTATACGAGTTGTTAGGTATAATACGAAGAGTAAATGATCAAATTTTTGGGGTGATCTGTCTGTTCGTTCGTCGCTATGCTTGATTTTCTGCTTGTAGCAAAATAACTCAAAAAGTTATGGCTGGATCTTGAAGAAATTTATAGGAGTTGTTACTAATGTTAAAATACATAAATGATTAAATTTTGGTGATGATTGGTTCGTCTGTTTGTGTGTTTGACATATTGTTGTCATAATGTTTGTTAGCAGCATAACTCAAAAAGTTAACAACGGATCTTCATGAAAATTACAGGATTTGGTAATGGTATCAAAAGGCATAAATGATTAGATTTTGGTGTTGATACGAAGAAAATGACGGTATCAGAACCAATATGGATTTTCCGTTATCGTTGCCTTGCTTGGCGGAGGTATGCGCTCTTAGGGTGCTCTCTAGTTCAATATACGACCCACGTTGCTAATTGATTGATTCTCTTACCTACATAAACGGCAATGGGATATAAGTGCCCTGATGCTAATGTATCGATTCAGCATCGAGCGTTATTCCTAGCATGAATGAGACAATCAATTTTGACTCAAATACAAATATGCGACATTAACAATAGTGAACAGGCATTTCCTTAAAATTTCTGAGGGTCCATTCTAGTATGAAAATTATATAAATAAGTTTCTATCATAGTACGTGTCTTCCTCTGTGATATATGAGTGTTTATTCATAATTAATTCAACGCGTCGTCGTTTCTAAATAGGATATCGCTGAATGTTGGATCAACGCTGGAAATTATTATTGGCCCAAAATTGTTGTCCAATATTATTAAACAACTTCGGAATGTTCTTCCTCCCAACAGAAAGTTGACCATTTGCTGATAGCTAATTGGGGTAAAATAATCCATAAATTAAACTGACCGAAGCATTTGTTGGGGTTGTTCATGAAGCGTTCCCAACAATGATTCAATGGCGGCCCAACATTGCTTGGCAATGAACATAAGCAACCACAACTTAGCGCCTAAACCATTGGTCCAGTCTCGGTTGATAAGGCTCCGGCATTCAACAAACCGCCGACCTTATCAATCCAAGGTTATATTGCTACGTGGGAGGGATGCGCTTGATTAATCAAACTCTGCCACGCCTCCATGCTTGAGTAGCTCTCACCTTCCTCACACCATGAATACGTGTTACCTTCCTCTCTCTGTATCTCCGAAGGTAAGAGCTGAATGTCCTGCCTTCCCGACCCAATGTCTTATAGAGACCTGCAGCTGGCACTCAAAGATTCCATAGAAGTATGAAACTTGCCTCCGTCACCTCAAAATTCCAAAAATAGGGGAATGGTCTAATACGTCGGCTTCACTCTCTCCAACGGTGGAATGGTTTAACGCTAGTTAACTCATTCCAACAGTGGAAAGACTCATCACGTTGGCTTTACTTCTTCTAATAATATTGGAATAGCTTAATACGCAGGCTTTAGCCCTGCAATAGTGGAATGACTTAATAGTTAATACGTAGGCTTTACCCCCTCCAAATCTCGACGGATGAATGCCGCTTACCTTCCTCACTCCATGGATGAGCATGGATGACGTAATAACGCTGAGAAAAGCCAAGATCAGGAACACCAGGCTTGCAACTTTGACTGTAATAGAGATAGAATATATAAACGTAACTGCACGCCGAATACTGACAGATATTACCGGTACGTTTAATCTCATACACTGACAGACATTATACATTTGATCTGACAAATTATACGGCGCTGTGAGATGAACGATACTACGTCTAATATTAGGTAAGTACATATCGATGACATTAATTTAAATTAAGACAATATGGCGTTCAATGAATTGACTATCATATTTCATGCACTTATGACAGGCAAAAACATTGATACCCATGTACCCCAGTCGGAAGTAAACATATACACAGATATAAAAAAAATGAAATTATCAATATCCTCTCTTAGTATTTGATGACTGAAAATAGGGAGTGAAGTGCGCAGATTAGAACTTTCGTTATGTTGCAAGGTAGCGATTGAGCAAATTAGGTTGGGTTACGTTCGGTGAGGCTCGGTGTGGTCCTGTTTACTTTATTACTAATATGGGAAAAAAGCTTCAGTTCGATAGACGAATTCACTATAAACTACAACTACTAAGCATTTCCCAGTGATATACCGTAGGTATATGGGTATTAGAAGTTGCTGAGCATCATCCTTACTATATAATAAAGAGCTTCGTGTATTTATTTATTTCGTGTCCGCTTTCAAGGAAATAGATAGGCGAAAAATAAGCCAGGTTGCAGATTTTGTAAATCGATGACTAGGCTGCACAAGAAGGCGAAGGCTGTCCTTATCCCTTTATCTGGTTTTCCGAAGGCACTTCTGGCTTGAAACACTTCTTAAAATCGGAACACTATGTATGTAGCATCTGGAGTCCGATTTTATAACTTTTTTCTCTTAGGTGACTAGATCACGACGTATAAATTCGGCAGATGGTCGACGAAGCGTTCTGGAGGTGGTGATTTTTCACGGGCAGTAGACAATCATTTCTTCCAGCTTACTGTTTTTCTTATTTCATGCAGTTTTCTCTTCAAAGGCCAAAATTTTCATAATATCAAACGAAGCAGATATTTCTGTTGGAAAGACGGTATTAACGGTAACATTGCTACGGAGCGCCAACATTGTATAGAAGCTTACCGGACTGGCGTTGCATTCAAGTTTACTGGCGTGTTTTACTCAAGATTTCACTTTTGCCTTGCGATATAGAAGACCTAAAGATGAGAGCACGACAGAGGATCAAAGAAGAAAATGAAGAAGTAAGTCAGAGAAGATTCCGAAGATTCCAACTAGAGGTAGTAGGCAAACATAACCATTATTTGCGGAAATTTCTTCACGCACGGGTCCATTGAATGCAGTTCTTGCTCTTCCAGTTTCTCTTGCCGTTCCCGTGGAGTCTGATATTCATTACTTTTCCCTCTATCAAAATAATATTTTCTTTTGGTTTACGATGTACACAGTTCGTAGTAGAGGAATCGATTTTTTCCGGTGTAGTAGACGTAGTAATTATTTATTCCAACTTCTTGGGAGCAAAAATTTTACTGTGCTGAAACTATCTCACTGTGCACTCTGGATACGTAGCGAAAATGAAATTCAGTGGTGTTTCAGCGCTTACCAATGCAGTTAATTTTTTGCATGTCATCGAAGGGAGAGACAGAGTGTGCTGCAGATGAGTTGAATTAAGTGTACCTACTGCTCAGAAGAAAGCACGCATCTCTTACGATAATTTGAGGCCGTCGTAGCGTTTTCCTCTATGTTGTAGTAAGGAAAGTACAATCAATGCAGAAATGTCATCACAAATTGCTAGTGATGAATAAGAAGCAAGTCAAAGAAGATAAAATTCCGCACTGGCGTATATTAAGCAAATTTATTGATTATTGCGTGAATTTTTTCACGCGCGGGTCCACTAGTATTAATATAATCTAAAAGTTTAGGAAATTGAGAGACACTATGTTTAATCTTAGAACTTAAGACACACTACATTCAATCTTACAAATTGAGAGACGCTATGGTTAATCTTTTAGGTGAAAGACACTAGAAATTGAGGAACACTTAGATAAACCTTACAAATAAATTTCATTTTGCGTAACAGGAGCACAACGGTCGTCACCGCTTTCTATATATATATATATAATATATACACAGTAGATAGGTACCTGCTTAAGTACAATAAAAAATGAAAGAAAAATTATTGTTCTCACCTGGATGCAGCGGCCAACATATCAGGTATGAGCGCAGCACCCTGAGATATTCATTCTTAAAGCTAATGTACACGGGGAGAAGATTCACAGTTGGCCTGTAGATCTACTGTAGATTACACTAGTGGGCAACAATTATTGTTCACCCGTTATTAAAGATAGGCTACAAGTACAATTTTTTGCATAATGTTTGTTTAACATTATTCTTATTCTAGATCTGATAAAATAAGGAAATTCTGAATTATTATAGAACCGATGCGTTAGAGTTAGAGATGCAGTGAGCATAACTAATTAAAGTCAAGGCTGTGACTGCGACTCCGCTACATGCGATGGAGAATCATTTTCATCTGTGTATACTTGTACCATTCAGACCATCGAAGTCACATTGGGGTTTTGCTTAATGAACATCAGAAGCAAAGATTATGACAACAAAACATGCCACTATCATCCATCTTTTTCAGTACTCAATATAACCTTTTTCAGAATACATTATTAAGAGGTAACGCTGCAATTTTTGTACAGTAGATACTGTACTGGGATACCAGTGTTTCTCTTTTTTTTCAATCAAGACAAGTGGAGGAATAATTCTCCCCAATTCAAGCGGAATTATTACAATTAGAAATTAAGTGTATGTTGTAAGTTAAACAAAGAGTAAGGGCTATTGACATGTTACCGAGGCATTTGCCTCATTGTCATATAAATAAATATAGAAGAAAGTTAGAAGAGTAATTTAGGAGATATGGACGAACCAAGATTTTCATCAAGGGTGATACAGGGTCCGTCGCGGTCGAGAAGACTTCATGCCGCAGTCTATAAGTAGCTACCGATAGTGCAGGTAATTTCAAATATTTTTACATACGGATCCTGACATTCCTCAAGCAGAAACAATGATGGTGTGAGAGGCATGATTAATGTTACCCAGAGTAGCGGAGTCAGAGTCGGTCATGATTAGAGTTCAAGAGTCGGAGTCAGAAACTGGCTAGATTCATGAGTCGGAGAAGGTGTAAATTGTCTTGTCAAGAAAAAGAGTCAAAGTGTGTCCATACGATTCTGTAATCCCCTGACAGTAAAGGACGGATTAAGTGGAGAAATTGGCCGTTAGGACTTACTGGCAAAGGTGTACTCTCCGAGCATTTCAATGGCCTCCTTAATCTCGTGATCTGCTTCTGTTGTGTTGTATGTGATCTCTTCATAGTCGCCACTACCACCATGGTAGTGGCTTTCTTTGCGCTGGGCGTAGGCGCTCTCCAGGGTGGCCAAGAGCTGCGGTAAGATGTCCACCACCCACAGCATGAGCGTCACCACCGTCAGCACCAGCGTGCTCAGGATCGCTGAGATCTGCCGAGAAGAGCAACCGTTAGTCAAGAAGTCCACCAGCCACAGCGCCAACGACATAACTGACAGCATTGATGTGCTCATAGTCGTGTCGAAAACACAAAATGACCACATTAATGTGCTCATAGTCATGTCGAAAACAGAAAATGACGACATTAATGTGCCTATAGTCTGTCGAAAACAGAAAATGATAACATTAATGCGCTCATAGTCATGTCGAAAACAGAAAATGACGACATTAATGTGCCTATAGTCTGTCGAAAACAGAAAATTATAACATTAATGTGCTCATAGTCGGTCGAAAACAGAAAATGACCACATTAATGTGCTCATAGTCATGTCGAAAACAGAAAATGACCACATTAATGTGCTCATAGTCATGTCGAAAACAGAAAATGACGACATTAATGTGCCTATAGTCTGTCGAAAACAGAAAATGATAACATTAATGTGCTCATAGTCTGTCGAAAACAGAAAATGACCACATTAATGTGCTCATAGTCATGTCGAAAACAGAAAATGACGACATTAATGTGCTTATAGTCTGTCGAAAACAGAAAATGACGACATTAATGTGCTCATAGTCTGTCGAAAAGAGAAACGATAACATTAATATGCTCATAGTCTGTCGAAAACAGAAGCCTTTAGTGGCTTTCACATGCACTCAACTTGACCGGAATCTAAAAAATGAAAATAAGTAGTCGGGTGATATGACGAGTAGATTTTTAACTTTGGGTTAGTAACAAGGGTAAACTCAACGGCCAGTCAGAGAGGAATTCGCGTTATTAGTCCCGGCAGTTTGTAATAAGGAAACCTCAGGCCTTGTTGAGTTACAAACGACGAATGTTGAAGAAAATTAACAACACGACAAGCGTAGCAATACTGCGATGAATCACAGGCTGATAAGATGTTTAGCGAGAGCTGTCTTATACAGTACGTACATTCAAGGTGTTACAATTGCTTTATCATATAATACTTCCCAATCCAAGAAGAAATCTACAAACAGGACATTTACAAACAGCAGAGAAAATTACAATTTCAACATGTTTGTCTCTCCTTTCCAGGCCCATTCACAGCAAAGATACAATACTACAAGTAGGTAAAGCAGGACATGGTTGAGCAAAACTATGTAACTGTTATAGGAGGAGGCGCCGGGATTTCACGTAAAGGTGTCATAACGAAGCTCATTCAGAGAATATTTGCAGCCCAAGTGCGCTAAAAACTGTCATAAGAGCAAGACAGACTCGAGCTCTTGGAATTACGCCAAAGTTTGGGCATAATACGAACATTGGCCAGGATCAGCAGAGGCCTGAAGCGGAGACCATAGTCAGAACTGGGAGTCGCTGGAGCAGAGACACAGTAAAGTCTGCTAGCAGGGTGGGGCGTCAGCCGAGACGTCACTAGTGACCACTCTTGATTACGTCAGTGTGCCGTTTAAGCTCCCTGAGACCATTAAGCCATACATGTTTCAAATGATGTTTTTACGAAAATTGATATCTAAGCGGAACACTTTAATGTGTGTCACTATAGAAGAGCACAATCATAGATATACGGTATGCATTGATAGTTAGCAACCATAAACGGGGACAACACTTGCAGATGAAAAACCTCCCAAGAAGTGAAGACTGCAGCCAATGTCCCAAATTACTGACATGGGATTTCCACGGCAGTCTTCAGAAAGAGAAAGGATTTTCCAACCATAGAAAGGCAGCAAAGCAGTCAATCACATGGCAGCGTCCAGCTCTAGCGCTGACAGTCATCAGGAGAGTAGGTATATAGGCTGGCGTTTCGGTAGAGGACCTATATATGGCGACCGAGCCCTGGATTGATATCCCAGTGGCATCCACGAATGTTATATGCACGAGCTAATATACTACGCAGTACAAAATATTTGGGTAATATTTGGGGATATGTTGGGTAATTGGGTATTTGAAGTAATTTTGGGTAATTGGGTATTGAGTAATTGGGTATTGGGTAATTCGGTATTGGGTAATTGGGTATTGGGTAATTGGGTATTGGGTAATTGGGTAACTGGGTATTGGGTAATTGGGTATTGGGTACCGGTATTTGAAGTAATTTGGTCAGTTTGGGTAATTTTCGGCAGAAAAAGTAACTATGTTGAAAAAACATATTATAAACAAATCCACATTGTGAATGATTGTATTGTGTTGATAGTGAGTTGGGTGAATGATTACGCGGGATAATTAAGAAATGATACCGAGAGAAACAAGAGCAAGTAAATGAATGTTAAATTAATTATGCGATAACATACCCGAGAAAGTTAAATAGAAACTTAAGAAATTATATCAGTTTAATGACTGTGTAAATTAATTTGTGAGAGCCAACCAGAGAAAATTAAATAGCTATTCTGTTTAGAAATGACGGCAAGTCGAGTCAGTGGTGAAACCATTACGAAACATACGACACAAAAGATAAACTACCTCGTGTAAAATTGCAACGAGTAAAATGATTACAAAATTCATTATATGTAGAAGCAGCGGCCTTTATAAAGTCAAGTATCTTGTTAAGAAACGCAGTCAAAACGATAATTAAACTCATTAAATGAAAATCTACCTTAAAAACTAAATTAAATAGGTAACTATAAAAAATACACAAACGAAAGTTTAATTGCAGAAGAGAGACGAGGTTATAACTAGGACGGAGGCGGCGCGGCAGCGAATAACTTAGGGAGTTTAATTTCCGCGCGGCCGGACCGTTGGAGGCGGCACTGGAGCGTCCGAATTTGCCAGCTTCCTGGCGCCCGCAGAGGCGGAAAATAGAAATCTAGAAGATATCATCCGACCTGACTTGCGGTGACAGGGCGAGTAACTTTCTGCGATTCTA
>LQNS02004412.1:11058696-11068704 GCA_001587735.2 Parhyale hawaiensis | reverse complement strand
CCAGAAGCAGTAAATATCTTTGTTTCGATTTCCAGAAGTGTTCCAAGCAAGAAGTGCATTCGGATAAAGGAATAAGGATCCCACTTTCGCCATCTTCTACAGCCTGGTCATCGATCTCCATGAAAACGTAACTTAATAACAAAATCTTCAACCTGGCCGATTTTTCACCTATTTCCTTAAGAAGCGGGTACTAAATAAATAAACAAACACACGAAGCGTTTTACTATATTAGAATTTATTTATTTAGAGTCCGCATCATAATGAAATAGGCAAAAACTCCAGCACTTCAATGAAGCAGTTATTTGAGTTTGAAAGACAGTATTATGGCTACGGTGAATTCACATTACAGATAAGCTGACTGGCGTTGCATTCAAGTTTATTGCAGTGTTTTACCCAAGATTTTATTTCTCTCACTCACTATGGAACACGCACGTGTAAAAAGGAGATTGGAGGATAGGGAACGTAAAAGAAGAACGAGACTACTACAGTCTCAGGAACAAAGACGAGCTACCAATGGAGAGAGATGACACGTCTGTGCGACACAGCATCCAGAAAGACTTGAAGCAGAAAGGTTACAGAAGGGAACAAGAACTACTGATAAGCGTGAGCGGGAAATTGAGGAAACGGCAAGTCAGAGAAAAGAGAATCTATGAGAACACGGCGAAGGATCAATGAAGAAAATGAAGAAGTAAGTCAGATAAGAGAAAATTCCTCACATGCCTATATAAAGTAAACATACCGATCATTGCATGAATTTCTTCACGCACGGGTATACTAGTAATATTATAGATAACTATACTGCCCGTAACCTAAAGGGTCACCAAAATCTTTCTTATACTAAACCTATCTTATCCTGAAACCTATCCAAGCTCCTCCCAGTTTATTGCCACTGCATAATAGCGAAGATTGTGTGCACTGTAACAACCAAGCAAGCAAGAAAGCAAGCAAGTAGGATTATCAGAATTTTCGAAGTATAGAGATTATTTTCCATAAGTGTACCTACTGAACTAAAAGTTTCACTGTGATCGTCGGCCTGTGACTGCCATATACGTGGCTGTCATAACTGGATGTTAGACGGTGGTGGGAACACGGTACTGGAACAGCAGCCGCTCGAGTGTTCCTACATAACTAACAAGCAGTGACCGATAAGGCAGAAATCGATAGCAGCAACCAGTCAACTACACACATGGGACACACACACACCTGTCCATACTCACATCGGCAATTGCCCCAACACTGGAACTGGCCAACTGTATTGCTGGTATGGAAAGGTGTTAATGGTATGGAAGAAGTACTATACTGGTGGCAAGGTGTGTATGGTATGGAAAGGGTATTATCAGCATGGAAAGGTGCTAATGGCATGGAAAAAGTACTACATATAAGTATAAGTATATAACTGATGGCAAGGTGTGTATGGTATGGAAAGGGTATTATCAGCATGGAAAGGTGCTAATGGCATGGAAAAAGTACTACATATAAGTATGGAAAGGTGCTAATGGCATGGAAAAAGTACTGTAAGTATGGAAAGGTGCTAATGGCATGGAAAAGGTACTACACGTATGGAAAGATGTGCATGATAGGGAAAAGGCACTATATACAAGGATAAACGCTTATGGAATGAATAAGGCATCATATGGACCGACGGGTGCTAATGGTGTGAAAAAAGCATTGAGCGTACGGAAAGGTGCTAATGATAGGGAAGAGACACTATTGACTGCAGAAGGAAGGGCATTAATGGTATGCATAAATTATGGGCCGATATTCATTAATGGCCCGGTAACTGTTGATGGTCTACGAGAACCCGGTGATGTTTCTCAAAAATGAACTCTTACTGTAAATAGAGCATATTGCCAAGAGAAAACTTTTCTCCGGAACCTGAACGACGTCGTAAGCTAAAACTGTTTCAACGACTTTTTTTAATAACCTGCACGCAACAATTTTCGCATTTTCCCTCACAATGCTGCAGTTCTGCAGTAATTAAAGAGTGCGAGAAAAAGTTGGTGCCGCAATTAGCATCTGACAGCACCACCCGTTATTATGAAAGCTGTCCGGGGACTTCACATTGATATAACTATTAATTAAATCCCACGACTTGGGAGCTCTAAACTTAGGGAAAATAACAGAGCTCTGCCATAATATGAATTTGACATAGTTCGCATAACTACACAACATGAACACTATATATGCTGTAGGTATGTCACCAAGGAAGACAAACCCAGTCTGAGCAACGAAGACGATCAAGATCGTATATTTCGAATATTTTAGCTAATGCAGGTAACTACAGCGCAATAACTTGTACAAATCGTAGCCAGTATCAGTAGAAACCTCATACCGAATCCCTTCCCTAGTACAAATTGTTCAATTTCTTATTACATATTGTTTATTGTCCAAGTAGCTACTAATGTAGTCATCAAACGGTTTCCTCTTTACAGCTTGCATAGGTTTTACCTTTCCACAACTTGCATAGGTTTTACCTTTTCACAGCTTGCATAGGTTTTACCTTTTTACAGCTTGCATAGGTTTTACCTTTTCACAACTTGCATAGGTTTTACCTTTTCACAACTTGCATAGGTTTTACCTTTTCGCAGCTTGCATAGGTTTTACCTTTTCGCAGCTTGCAGAGGTTTTACCTTTTTACAGCTTGCATAGGTTTTACCTTTTCACAGCTTGCATAGGTTTTACCTTTTCACAGCTTGCATAGGTTTTACTTTTTCATAGCTTGCATAGGTTTTACCTTTTCACAGCTTACATAGCTTTTACCTAACTGACTGCAACAAATCATTTTCATTTATTTGACGTTTGTAGACTTTTCATCTTCATGTAGAAATTATCGCTTATCCTGGAAATTTATTGACAATCAGTTCGCTATAGTATCATTTCAGCAAACAGTTGGCATCTGACCGCTATACTTATTATATAAGTGTGTGTCTGCTGAACCGCCTTCAACTTACGCTGCAGGACTATGGGTGCAGGTAAACGTGGCCCATGTCGTCATTGGACGCACATACAGGTCACCAGTAAACTGTATGCGTATATATATTGTAGATTTGTAGTAATACGTTACCATATGTATCAATGTAATATGTGACCTATGTATTGTGGTAGGATCTGACTAAACTCTTCACTGTAAATCCCAAATGCACTGGTTTGTGCCGCAGATATAGGTAGACTAACTGGCCCCAGAGAAATAAGTAAAGCTACCGCCAACCACGAATCATTAAAAACTATTGCGCAATAGCGGAAGGTTGAACGGCCTCTCTATCCTCCCATTTCTGGGCAAGGTAAGTGCCCTCACGGTACCTAGCTGTGCTCACCAAAGTTTTACCTACTGACTCAGCGCTCCGGGCGCCACCAAGCCTGATACGGAGATAGTTTTCGGCACCTTCAGCATACCAGCGCAGCACTCAAGGCCTGCTGTTACAGTTATTATATAAGAAAGCGTCGGAAAGAAACTCACACGAGTGCAATATCAAACGGGCAAACATGCATAACACACGTAATTTCAAGAAGAGCACATACATCACGATTAATATATCAAATAGGTAATGGACTTTCAAGTACTATATAACAGAAGGTTCTCATATTTGCTGAGCAGGTACCGGTAGCTATATAAATATGATAAGCTTATTATTTATCAACAATTGCATCTCTATTACGTATACAGTACAGTTGAGAACTAAAAACAAGCAATATGACGTCTGATCACGTCTCCTGACGTGGGTACGTTGATAAAACTACGAAGATAATACGTAATACTACTTTTCAAGTAGCTGAGCAGTTACTGATTTCTTTCACTACGTAAACTGAAAAGAAATTATTTGACACTGCACAGGTGATTCAATTCAGAGTACCGATACGTATACAATAAATTGTCCTGACTAGCTATATTATCCAGATTTTAAAATAAAATTTATACATTTGAATAAATAAATTGACCAAAAATAGATGAGATTAGACAGCTGGCAGTAGACGGACCAACAGGCCCATTGCCAGACAGCAGCCGAGACTCGCGCTCCAGCCCTTTATGAGTTATTGCTATTATGTCGAAGTTTGAAACTTCGAGAAGAAAGAGCTCTGTGTATCCAAGGGGTAACTATTAGGCAAGGGTAACCTTTGGAGTGCACCTTGGGGAGGGGGACGACGACGCCCCATGGCATGGATAGGCAGGGTAATCCACGATTCCACATTCACCCACCCCTATGACCCATTCCATGCTCCTGGAGCTCAGTTACCTAAGGAAGCCTTCATCCTTACTCCTTACCACAGTGCAAAAGTAAATCCACATAGTCCACGTACACAGAAATTACCAGCAACAAATTAATTGCACCGGGTGATGACGCAGCACGCGCCACGGTGCCAGCTCCCAAAAAGCAAGGGAAATATTCCCTCATTTAGGGAGCAGGCAGCGCTATTTTGCTCCCAACTGTGCTGGCAGGGAGTGCGTCGTATAGTCGAGGGATCACACCGGCCACAGCGGGAAATTTAATTACCGCCAGAGGCGCTCCACGACGAGCGACCGTCGCTACTATGCCTGCGTCACAACGGTATAGCCCCCGACTGTCGCTATGTCTCCAACTTTCGGTGATGTTGTTCGTAACAATGAAAGTTCTTAGTTTTCGTGTTACCCAATTCACTATAAGACGCACACGAACTGTTTCGGTTACGCGATAATATTGACGGTAAACTTGAAATCAACACTATAATAATTCATAAAGTACATTTATCTATAATTATATTTGTATGTTACTAGCCATACTCTGATTGAATATGATAGGGAGAAATTCGAGCCCAGAAGACACTACCGTATCCAGGATAGGAGGTAGCAAACGAGAAAACCTGAGGATAACTTATCAGTTACTATGGACTAGAGCTCGCCTGCATGTTAAATGTGGACAATAGTTATGTGTCGACTCAATAACTCAGTTGACTCAATAGAGAGTTATTTGTCTAACTCTGAGAGAAACTAATCAACTTTTTAATGAAGTTGTCGCCGGGTAAATTTTTGTTACTGTAACAGACAATAGTTTAAGTAGAAAGTTCATCAATCTTGCATCACTTACTTTATCATTTCATCAAAAAACTAAATTCGATTTTTTTTTTATTTTCGACGGCTTCCGCCGATTGCTTCAGAAGACATTGTTACGACAGCTGCGGACATCAGTAGAACAAAATTAAATTTACCGAGTTAAGCTTACTCGCACTATTCAAAATATTTATAATGAAATAATAATGTTTCTTTGAGCATCCACGTGCCCAAACACTTCATCTGTTGATCTAACAGACATAGCTTGGGCTATCGAGCTCGAAAGGAGAACGCCGACTCCAGCACTTGGGTTAAGTCAATTTCCGACTTCGACTCTCGGGACCTCATAGCTGCCCGACTCATCTTCATAACGAAATAAGTCCCTTTTCTTCCGACTTTAATCTGACTCCTGGTTTTATCCAGTCTCCGACTCTGACTTCTGGTTTTATCCAGTCTCCGACTCTGACTCCTATTATTATTATTATTAAAACTTCACGCTTGAGCTCCCACGGACAGGTAATACAACCCAAATGAAGCATCTTGCAACACCGGGAAGCCCAAAACGCTGTTGAAGGAAATCCAGCAAAAAAACCATTAACAGCTGACTTAAATGCCTGCAGGCCAATACGACCAAAAGCCGATGCAGGCAACAAATTCCAAACTTTAGCCGACCATAGCACGAAGCACCGACAGAACTGATTAGTTCGACATCTGACAGCCTCCAAAGTGAAAGAGTGCGCTCCGCACGCAGCACGAGTCTCTCTCCCAAATACCTTGAGTGCAGGGAGAGAAGAATACAACCAATGCCTCTCATTATTGTACACCTTATAAAACATACATAGCTCAGCTACTCTTCTCCTGTGGAACAGGTTCACTAGATCATTATAGATCCTGGCCCCAAAATAATATCCGACTCCGACGCTGCCACCCTGTGTACCAAAGGAATTAACACACTGTGTCCGTCACACGGAACGTCTTCTATTCCGTGTTTTCTGTAAGATAAATTCAGGGATACCGCATATACAGTAGGTATATTTATACAAAAATTTATTTTTATCCGTACAACTTTTCATAAAAAATCCACCCATATATATCATACGAATTAATCATCAAGCATCCCTTTCCCTTATACCTATCCTCCCTCTCAAGTTTTGTTTGCGGCATCATGAAACGATCTCTTCAGCCTTGATTGAATTTAATCATCAGAAAAACAGTGAAAAATAATCAAATGAATAACTTTGAATGAGAGTAATCAGCTAACTCTTGATAACCCTTACAGCTGAATAACTCGGTATGGAATTAATCAACTCACTAACTCTGGAGAAAGTAAATTAGTACACTTACTGTGAGTGGTATAAATCAGTTGACTCACTGTAAATTAAACATAAACAAATCAGTTAACTCGCGGTGAATTAAATAAATGAGTTGACTCACTGTTAATTAAATAAACAAGTTGACTCACCGTGAATTAAATAAACCAGTTGACACACTCTAAATGAAATATATTAGTTGACTCAGTGTCAATGAAATAAATCAGTTGACTCAATGTGAAATATGAAAGTAAATCACCACTGCACGGCAATTAACAGAACAAAATAATCAGCTAACTAAATAATTTTACACTGACGCTAAAAAAATCAAATCAAATCAAAGAACGAAGGCGAACCCGGCCGGCATCGAAGCCGTCAAGTCGCCCGCCCGCCGCTCACAAGAAAAAAGAAGACGTTGTCGTATTGTTTATTCTTCAGCTCCTAAATACCGTTGAAAGCGTAAAACTCCGCAAACTTCACTGGGCTTTTTATAGCCACTTAGCTAAGCGGTTCAGTCGTAAACCATGAGCTCAGTCCCCATTGTTGCGTCGATCGTTACAGCAAGTTGATCGGATTACCATAGTTACCCTGGTAACTGCGCTTGTCAGGGTAACCCTAACAGAGTTCACAGCCACCTCAGAAGCTAATATCTTATCAACAGCGTATGGGCTGGCTAAAGAATCTGTTGTGAACTAACAAGAAGGCTTCTCAACGACCACGAATATTCTTTGTACGAATTGCCAGCAACAAATATCTCCGGTTAGAACGGTTACATGATCCTAACATTCAAACATTACCAGTTACCAGGTTTATCTCTCTCCCTAATCAGCAACAGTATGGCCTGTGTAGAAAAAAATACAGTTATCAGCATTACCATGTCACAAGATTCCGTAGGGATAACTATAATATCCCACCAGCAGCATCATCTGATTGAAGGATTAGAAGCTATGGTGATGATCTTCATCAGCATTACTATATTACAGTATTATACGTTGCCAAAACTATTGATGTCACGATTCCGGATTATCTGAAAAATATTACCGGTTCTAGATTAGAGAATTATAGGTTAACCGAATTATCTGCTATCCGGATTAAGTCAGTAGGATTTCAAGTAACCGGTATCATGTACTGTCACCATTACCAAATTACAGAATTATGATCACCGGTCACTAGGATTGTTGGTATGTAGGTTACAACAGCTACTTGTCACCAAAACACCAGATGTTCGTTCCCACTATGTATTTGCTAGACGTGGATGCAAGTACAATACAACAAAGGAGAATATAAGGGTAATTATTGGAAGAAGCAATAGTAATAAAATTTTTAATACCTTCGGTGTCACAGCACTACTCTTTGTGGGCCGTCGATAGCACTGCGATATTTAGACTTCGGCAATAGAATGGAATATTCAGGCTCCGGCAACACGCATGCGAGCGCTGCTATCTAAAAAGGGTTGGAATTAATTTTACTGTATCCGAAAACGTTTAAAAAATATTCATATTCCACAGGAATTGATGCTTATTTCATTAATGTTTATTTTTATTTTATAAGTAAACTGCAAAAACTCCGCTTCAAGCTTTGTTATCTGCATTTATTTCCCACTGATTGCTCGCTCATTCACCCCACATGACACCGCACAGTCCTGCCGTAAAAGAGAATTTTTCGTTGTGCGTTACGATGAGGTGTTGAAAAATAAATTTTTCGATATGGCTAAAAAAAGATGGTTCATCATCGCGGTTTACAAAGATGGCTTGAAAGTTTCAAAATATGGTCAATAAATGAGAATTTAACATAAAGCGTCACAAAGGGAGGCAGAAAAGTTCTCGGACCTGGCGGATCCATCACCGCGAGTTACTGTTGACGGACAATAAGGTCCTCATATATGAATGGTCAAACACAGATGAATATTTATCACTCTGCGTTATGAAGATGTACTCAAAAGTTATCAGGTATGAGTAACACGAACATCAAGCACGTAAAAAATAAATCTACTATATAGCATACGTGTTGTGTAATAATTGTTTCCAGCTAGAAGTCAGCAATATTTATTATGCTTTTCAAACACTAATAGAGACGTAATATACGATATAGGAACACATTATTGCTAAACGGAAATCAAGGCAGTCAATTCTTAGAAAGTTCTTATTATACTTGAGATTAATATACCGCTTATTATGTGGACAAGTTTTCTGTAGAAAATAACATTTCTATAATGGAAGGCTCGCCTGATGTACAGGTGAGACGACAGCACTAGATTAAGGAAATAGAAGAAATATGGAATGGATGAGGCTATGTAAATCTCCTTGAAAATGATCTTCCACTCTATAAAATTTAAACTACCGGTGCCTCAAAAAATGTCACATTTTCAATTGGCTGCTGTTTTAATAATATTGGAGCAGCCTAAATGGGCTATGAATGTAGCTACCTTATACGCCGAAACCAAATTTGAGAACCGGTTTCTTCCGAATGAGATCCATTTCATACTCCTAACTCTAATAATACTGAATCAGCAGCCAATGGAAAATGTAACTTTTTTAGACACCTAGTGCATGTATAACTGCAGGCACGAATTCACTTCTAATCAAACAATATAATAATCACAGTCGTGTGTTTATTTGTTTATATATTTACTGGAGTGCCCGTCCTGTCAAAAAATGACAGCGAAGACTTCTCTATCCGTCTTCATTCAATATACGTTGGCCACAAATATGCTTCTGAAGGATACGTTACAACACCCGTCTCATATTTTGATAAGAGATAAGTGCTCTCTCTTTCAATTCAAATAAGAAGCACAATTTCGTCTCCCACAATAGAATACACGGGGGAAAAATTTTACATTAGAAAGAAAGAAGCCTCAGTGAATTTAAATGAATTATCCGCCGTGTATCCACGATACCCAACCAGCCTTCAGTACCTACATCGAAGATTTTGTGTTGAAGTGATATCAGCCGAGACCGTCAAGACAGTGAATCAACTTTGTCATGTAAGAAACACGGCAAGCGGAAAAAATAATGTTACTACAGGAGAAAAATAATCGCCTCGTTCGCCCTTCGTTGATTACCTTCTGAATTTGTATGTGGTAAACTGAGAACAAATGTATTGTTCGATGTATGGAGAAAGTTATGAAATAAGATTCATTGGCCGCGGTAAGAGAATCTGTCATATCTCTATTTTTTCTATTCAAGAAGTGTTTCAAGCAAGAAGTAAATTGTGGTAAAAGAATAGAGAGCCAACTATAGCCATCTTCTGCAACCAGGTCACCGATCTCGATGAAAACGCAACATAATTACAAAATCTGCAACCTGGCTTATTTTTCGCCTATCTATTTCTTTAAGAGCGTGCCCAGACACGTACAAATATATAAATATCAACACAATATAATAAACACCGTTGTGTGTTTATTTATTTCTTATCCACTATATAAAAAAAAAACACAGTAGCTGGTCGCTTGCTTGCTCTCTTGCTCCCTTGCTTGCTCGCTCCAATGTTGGTCCGTCACGCAGTTAAGAGTTTAATAGGAGAAAATTCATGTACTGAAAAAACAAGTTAAGATACCATACAATTTCAGCGCTTGGAGTACCAGTGACAAATATAGCTCTGGATCTCCGGCCTCTGCATCCCGGGCTCTGGATCCTTAGCCTCTGGATCCCCGCTCTCATTGCTGAATGATATCGA